>MCJB01004058.1:249407-313297 GCA_002018475.1 Nicotiana obtusifolia
CCCACCCCATATGTTATTATTTCATGTATACTCGGTTGTTGAAGCCTAGACTTGATTAAGATATATCTTGTTATTCTCAAAGAGTTGTTCCGATTAGTATTAATGGACAAGTTATTTCCTCCCCTAGTATATCATTTCTCTTAATCGATTGGTTCATCTTATTTTGCATAGTTGATCAATTACTTGGACTCTCTCCTTTAATTAGTATAATCCCATAAGGTAGTTACTATTCGATAATCCGCATAGTGTAAAATTCTGCCAGGAACCACAGTTGTGGACCTCGAAGAGTGCCTAAACCCTTCTTATTGAGGTAATTAAGCCCGTACCTGATATTTGGTGACACATACTAGATAAAATAGAGTTATTTGCAAATAAGTTCCCTAAAGCACCCTAATACTGTTAGATGGCGACTCTTCTCATTTAATACCCATTTAAAAGAGTTGTCACATGTCGAAACCCACTTTTCCGAGAAAATGGCGAGCGACTCCTGGCACAAAGTACCCCTAAATCAAACTCTAAGCACGCTCACGGTGCCTGGCTCAAAGCCCATGGACCCTCACAAACACACATAGAATCTCAGCATTGTACGGTTGCCTGCCACAAGTCCTTCACCAAGTACATATTCATTACCCTAGGCCCACGCCCACGTTTATTACCTGACTTCGAAGGAGCGGGTCTTTGCATGCTGATGGGATCTAAGTCAACGATCAATATCATTTAGCCCAATATGGAGCCTGGCACACGCGTTACCTCATATCAATACCACTTAGCCCAACATGGGTCCTCGCGCATGCATCACCTCAATATCAAATCGGCTCTATGCCCAAGATTAGTCATCAATCTGCTCAAGTCTCCATATTGCCAACAACTCACAGAAGTATAATTCAATATACCACATAGAATATAACAATGTACCACAAATTCAGCTCAAACTTATGTCATGCATAATGACATCAATAACGTGGGAGATAACATACAAAAAGTGCACAAAGACAATGATATAACAAGCGGATATAATACCATAACTGAATAGTATGACTACAGATACGGAAAATTGTTCAACATAGCTAGAGTAACCCTATCATGTCTCTAACAAATAAGAAAATAACCTAGACATAATTCCTAGCATAAATATAACTCACACAGTCATACGAATGGAGAAAACATGATATCGAAGAAGCATGATAGTAATACAAGGCATATAATAGCCTAAGATCAATCTGGATCATGAATAACCATGGTAAATACATATACGCCACCCCAACACATAAAAAATATCATATTAAAAGGGGATATTACCCTGAAACTAAGCTTAGGCAAGACACTTACTTCATCTGGGCTAATCTTCAACCTCGAATCGCATCAAAACCTCGATCTAGCCCTCCAATCGTGAAAAATCCAAGCAAACCATCATTAAAGAAAGCCAAAAATGCCATAGGAAGAGATGTCAATCCATAAAGCTTCAATCATTGAAGAAATTTCCAAATGTCAACAAAAGTCAACTCGAAGCCATGTGCCCGAAAATCGAAACCAATACCAAAATCCGATGACCCATAACTTGCCGAGTTCAAATATGTAATTAGTTTCCAAAATCGGGTCAAAATCGATACTCAAATCCCCAAAAGACAATTCTTAAGTGTAAGCAAAAATCGCAAATCTCCTTTCAAAATACTATATTTTAGGTGTAGAAATCTACGGATAATCAAGATATAGATGATGTTTGGATTGTCTTAAAAGCTGGAAACCAGCTTAAAAGTACTCTTTGATTTATTAGAGTGTTGGATAAACCATGAATGTGCTTTCAAGCCAAATACTTATAAGCTAAAATACCCAGAACAAGCCAAAAGCAATAAGTTGGGCCACCCCAACTTGTTGATATTTGGCATACAAGCTCCTCGTGTTTGACCAAATAATTTACTCTACTATCTCTTTCACTTCTAAACCCCAAAACTACCCTTCCCTTAGTAATTAAATCCTTGTGCCATCTAATCGATGTTTTCAATCTTTCTGCTGTCACATTAAAAAATTTGTCAACTTCGTTGATATCCTAAACGTAAAGCCAACACTAGCTTTATAAATAAAATGTTTGATAGATTCTAATATTTTGTAAATATTCTTCTTTTAGTTTTTTTTTCTGCTTGCATAACATTTTTAAAAAATTATAGTTGAATCCCTCTTGTTTTTAATTCGTGAAACTATATTCTAAATAAAAATCTTTCAATGACTTTACATGTTACCCTAGAATTTGAATCTATGAGCGAAAAATCATTTTTTTGGTCAAATAATTAGTTATTGCATGTTATTAAAATAAATAATTTATATTTAGGTAATCAGTTTAAACTAAAAGTGAACTAAATTAAAAATTATTTGTATAAGCATCAATTTAGAATAAAATATTATAATCATTTTCTTTATAGTGTTAACAACTTTTAGGATACTTCAGTCATTTTAACAGAAACAAGCGCTTACCAGCACTAGTTTGCCAAACACTTCAACAACTTTTTTTTAGCTTCAGCACTTTTATCCAAACACGTAAGTGATTATTTATAAGACAAGATCCAACACTTAAAAAGTGTTGTTAAGCACTTGTGCTTAAAAGTCATTTTTTAAGCCAATCCAAACATGCTCATAATTCCAAAACCAAATGAAAAGTGCTTACCACCAATGTAGTAGTGAAATTGATTTTCAAAATCTCCTCTTCTCAAAGTCTACGACTCAAAATATGAAATAATGAAAAAAGTCTAAAAATTGGCAAGTTAAATGCACTGCCCAACAGTACTCATCCCGATCAAGGCACCACAATCGCGATCGCCATTAAAATCATCCTGCTTGAGACAATGCTTCACGAACATGGCACATTGTACACGAACGCATAGGGCAACTGGCCTCCCAACTATGCAAATGCGTAGGCCAATGTAGGAATGCGATTGTCAACTGACAAACCTCCCCCATCACTTCACGAACGCGACCCTATCTCGCGAATATCATGGCCAGCTATCATACAACTCTGTGACGTGGTCTACAACACAAATGCGTTGCATAAACCACCACTGGGTTGAGAACCCTCTGGTGTCATGCCCAGCCTTCCGCGATTGCATAGCTTATCAAAAGCACCAGAAAAATTAGAATTACAATCTCAACCAAAAATGGCCTGCAACCACTCCAAATCACACCTGCCTCACTGGACCCCATCCAATCATGCTAAAAGGTCCAAATACATTATCCAATCTTATCCAAGAGCTCGAAACGCAATAAATAACATCAAAACCAATAATCAAAGATCAAATCGTGCTCTTAACTTTAAGAACATCCAACTTGAAACCAAGCGTCTGATTCATGCCTAACCAATCATGATTCCAACCAAACTCTGCACACAAGTCCCAAATGATAAAATGAACCTATTCCAACTTCCGGAACAACAATCTGAATCCCATACAATCAAAGTCAACTCCTGGTGTGACTTGTAAACTCTTCAATTCTTCAAATAGTTAACTTTAGCCAAATAGAGCCAAAACTTTCTAGGAACATCCAAATCAAAATCCATAAATACTCCTAAGTCCAAAATCACTATATGAACCTACTGGAATCACCAAAATACAAATCTGAGATTGTTTACTCACTCAAAAGTCAAACCTTGGTCTACTCTTCCAACTTAAAGCTTCTGAATTTAGAATTACTCTCCCAAATTAATTCCGAACCTCTCGAAAATTGAAACCAACCACAAACGCGAGTCATAATGAATAATGTGAATCCACTCAAAGTCTCATACCACCAAACAAAGTTGTAAAGCTCGGAACGACCAGTCAGGTCGTTACATTCTCCCTCGCTTAAACATATAGTTTCCCTCGAACATGGCAAGAGACATTCCCAAGTTGCCAAATCACAGCATATCTCATAGTACACATACCTGTGGAATATCTCATTTCACCTCAACCTTAGCTTAAGAGTCCATTGTACCGAATTCTAACTTCAGAAGCTCCCTCTAAGATCCAATTCTAAAATGTATACAGTGCATCAAACTCAACAAGCTGTATCAAAGTGTAAGTATACTCCCATGATGCACCATACAATGTAGCATATAACTCCTATGCGCATAGCGATATCTTTCGACCACAATAGTTGCTCGTTATCAAATTCGGTACTAGTAGCACACCTCATGACACATGAAACCTTATTTTAACACTCGCAATACTTGAAATAGTGAAAGAAACATGTAGAAACTCATAAACACCCGTTGCATCAATAAGTCATGGAATTCTCTCGCTCGACAAGAACCATTACCAAATTCCGAGTAGGTTAGTGATATTCTTCCTCCAAACATACATTATAAAAATCCAATTAAATTGATTGCACACCCAGTACAAGCTGCTCGACCGACATGCCACATCAAATACCATCAAGAACCTCATACAATGTGGTCATTGTGCCAACAAGCAACCACTCAACTATGATCAATAATGGGAAAAGAACCAAAAGGGAACTATCTGACAAGTTCAACAAATACAACATTAAGAGCATAATGCTATGAATACATCCCACAAGGGAGAAGCCAAAACACCTAAAACGAACACAAGGAATCATATCCTACACAAACCCGTTGCAGCATGCAACCCGATCCATACATAATACCTTCGCAGGGTACAACCCGATCCACATATATCAATAAACGTGGGAAAACCCACCAAACCGTTATTCTTATGCTCACTAACACAAGTTTAACAAGCACATATACTTCGTAAACATAATTATGGTGACATGGATAGCATAATGCGCTACGGAAAAGGCTAAGGACGACTAAGGTGCAATAAGAAAATCAATATCTCAAGAGCTACCTCACCCAAATATTGCCACAAGGCCAAAATAGGATCACCACATACATGTGATTATTCAAGCTGTCTCACGACCTATCATGGCATAAGGAAGTAACACATGAAACAGATCAAGGCATGAATAATATCCATTACGCCCGATGACACACCCACAGAAAATGTTGTGCTGAGTGAGCGAATCTAATCATGTGTAGAATAAGCCTTCTCATTAGGCCTTCCTATGGGCCTCCAAACCGATTTGGGTCCTTCCAAGATAGGTCAATAGCCCTCCAAAAGCCCACTGTTACCCCATCCATGACACAGACAAGTAGCCGTCAATCTTAAATACACTTCCACAGTCTGCAAACAGAGGTATAATCTGCCTCTCAGAAATTAAATTTCCGAACTGCAAGAGGACCACAATCTCCATACTTGATCTCTAACTCTTCCACTCAAGTGACTAACATGTCACACAGACACAATCATCCCATAGGAGATACTCCCATAACCTTCCGTACCAAGCGGCCAAACCTGAACATCACTGGTTACTAACTATGCAATCTTTGTAGCACTAGCCAAGTATCCGCCAATACACAATGCACATTTCACAAAACACATCTTTCCCTAGCGATACGAAAACAGTGCTATCATTCTCTTAGCATCAGATATTTCCCATGTTTTCTAGAACTCATAATAATCCTTTCAAAGTTGAACCACAACCTTGTTAATGAAATCCAAATTTCACATAGCTCACCGCATCAATCATGCTAATATGCAAAAATATATGAATCCTACTATCAACTTTTAATCTCGGATATGATACATACTCCATCAACCAGAAACCCTTCGCTAAGCTCAATTCAGGAGAAAATAACCATGTAATCAAATTCACGTACCTGTAGAGGACAGAAACTGCAAGTCTTGGTTGAAATCATCACAAACTCTTCGAAATCCGTACGCACATAACCAAGCTAGCGGAATCAGATACATCTAAATCACCCAGGTCACATAGACTACCAAACCTAACCGTATTACCACAAAAACACTTGTAAATCCCTATAATACCAAAGGAGCCAATCATCTCCATTACGATACTGAACCAAACCACTGCTAAACGGACAAAACGGACCCATCTCCTTTGGATTACTCATGACTCCACCTTCATGGCAATGCTACGCTTCCCAAATATGCTATGGACCGCAATCAAAACTCATCATAGGTGATCCCAATGTAAAATCTCATTATACTAAGACTCGTGAGCCATTTATTCCGTCTTATCCCTCCAGTAGTACCGCCAACACGTTACATGTTCCGAGAAGCCTTCTATGAATCTGAAGTTGTTCTCTTCATCTCTAAAACACTACCTCATATAATCGATATGATATAGAAATGCTCCAAGTCTTTTCCATAAACCGTCACAAACCTCGATTCTTTAGTCACAATCTAATCCGGAATTCCTTATGTCATGCCCCAAATTCGGGGAGGCGTCACTAACACCCAGTGTCGTACAAGCTCGAACGAACCACTCCGTAACTCATGACCATTCGACGAAAACTAGAACATACATAGGCCGACTTGGATGAACTCATCCTTTCTATAACTATCATGGGCCAACATGGCCACAACTCATGTATAACTATAAGTGGGAAAATTTTGTATTAGCGAGTCATCCTAGTCAAAACATGAATACAAACAAGGCGTCAAGGCCACTGAAAAATTGTACATAATGAACCTGTGTCTACAATGCCTCTAAGAGTATCTGACATCGAAACATGGTCGGAATAGGGCCCCAACCTACCCATAACTATGTAGCAAAACCTTGACAAGATGACTTGTAGACATGACTACACTTTGAATTAAGTGGAGTCTTACCGATCCTTCGCTAAATACTAACCTCGTCTACTATTAAGGCTCACCAAAATTATTACCTACACCTCCAGACATGAATGCAGCGTCAACAACAAAAAGGACGTCAATACGAATAGTGTGCCAAGTATGTAAGGCAGATCGGAAACGTAACAATAAGCCAAAATTAATGAGAGAGATATAAGAATCAACTTGAACCTTTAAAGTGCCACTGAGGGCCATGATATGCATACTAATTATACTTATATATTTAAGCCTCTCTTTGGAACTTTATTGATATTGTAACATGACCAACTGATTAGTTGTAAATGCTCGACCGGCCGCAACTCGATGGTAAAAACATGTCTTCCCAACCGATGGTAAATAACGATACATAACTGCCCAATCATTGGTAAATAACGATACATAACTGCCCAACCAATGGTATATAATGAGACATAACTGTCCAACCGGTGGTAACTGCCTGAGTGGCCACAGCTCGATAGTAAATACATAACTGCTCAACCGGCCGCAGCTCGGTGGTAAGTGCATAACTGCCCAACCGGCCGCAGCTCAATGGTAAATGCATGACTGCCTGACCGGCTGTAGCTCGGCGGTAAAGGCATGAAGAGCCTTCAAGGATCATTAGGACATTGTTATAGTATTCCTCAATAGGGACCTAGGTACATACCTACACATGCATTTATGCTTCATTACCTGGATCATACCAAAAGAAGGAAGAATTATCCTTAACACAGCTATGTTGATAACGACTCACTACACTCTGCTCGTAGTACTTTAAACTACATCAAGGTATCGAAACTACGGTTAATACCATGGAATAACTCAAAACACATTTCTAAGCTAGTAGCTCTCTTACGCAGAATTGGGTAGCACTTCCCCTATATTTCCTCACTTTTCCGAATAGAAAACATAACCAAATAAAAACATCAACAATATTAACAACTAATCATATCCATTCAGCTATAAGAAAAATTGCAATAATTCAAACAATAGTACAACGAGCAGCAAGCTAGGTTTGTGATTAACCACTATAGTTTAACCTCCTTCTTCCTTCCATAATTTATCAACAACATTAACAGCCACATATTCAATCATCACCACTAATATTTAGCCACAATACAACATGAAAATGACCCTATAACAATCCCACAAGTTTAGCAACACAAAACTGATTTTTCATATTACTAAAACATGTCTCCAACTTGTCTTTTCTTTCAAATCATGTAACACAACCAACAATACATAATTAAGCCTCTTCTCATATAAACCATCTATGAATTCAACTTAAAAATAAGTTTAGAACCACACAAAAGTGACGCAACAACAAAAAACATAATACACTTTTAAAACTCGCAAGTTCTAGTCTTTATGATCGAGCTACAACTCGTAGAAGCTTAGATAAGGGAATGAGAGGCATAAATGTGATGCCCCGACCTCGGGGAGCATGGACGGCGCTCAACTCAGATAACTAGGCCGAGCTAGCCTCTTAGATTTCCTCCTGGTCAATGCCTCCCGATGTGGAACCACCTGCATCCATTAAAGATGCAGCGCCCCGAGCAAAAAGGACGTTAGTACATGTAGAATAGTACTAGTATGAAAACCAAAACACCTATTCAAGGACTTGGAATTACAACATGAATATGATGAATCATGGTAATAATAAAAGCGCTTAGATAGCCATTAAAGTCAAAGCAAATTTATTAAGAGCTTTCAATAACATTTATAAATTTTAAGTCGGGGATCCTTTGTAACCACCTTTACACAAAGCGGCCCTGCCGCCTCACCCCAATGTATGCGGGTGGAGGTGCAATCACAATACCATAAACTATGCACAAAGCAGCCTTGCCGCCTCTTCCCAATGTATGCAGGTGCAGGTGTAACCACAATACCACAACTTTACACGAAGCGGCCCTGGCTCCTCACCCCAATGTATGCGGGTGGAGGTGTAATCTAAATGCCACAATTCTACACAAAGCGGCCCTACCGCCTCACCCCAATGTATGGGGGTGGAGGTGTTATCGCAATACCACAATTTAGATTCCTAAAATGATAATAGTTTGTACAAAAGAGTTTTCTTTCAATCAACCGTTTGGCACCTTTGGCCTTAGCAAGTGTGAGTTCATAAGGTCTCATCATATGAGAAATAAGTGTTTGATCATATTGATTTTATACAAGGTTTTCTTCCCAAAAAACGTGTAACATAATTAATTCATAGTAGAAAATCTTTAACACTTGAGGGTTTGGACACGTTATGTAATTTCATAATCAATTTACCAACTTGAACATCCCACCTCAACAGTGTTTCAAGTTCAACTACACATGATGGAGTCTTTTGCCTGGATTCGGGAATTTCGATACTAGAAGAAGAGTTTAGCCTTCATACATCAACAGAGCTTTCCTTGGTGTAACAATAACGTCCAGACACTTATAACGATGTTAATATATAAAAGATGGGAGAATTGCAAGCATGATTAGAGGAATTCATATGGCTAGAGCTGCTACACTGATGACCTAACCTTCCCTTAACTAATTCAAGAACAAAACCACCCAAGATGGTCCAACAACTTCCCCACAATCTCCATTAGCTCATGCATGTAATAATTCTACCCACATCACCCATACTCAACCAAAAACCGAAATTGAAGAATTGGGGGAAGAAATTCTTACCTTTTTTGAAGCCCTAGCAAGTTCCTTTTGATGGAATTCCAAAGTTTTATAAAAGTAGAGTAGTGAAATCCTTAGTCCTCCCTTTCCTCTCTCTAGAGTACCTCTCTCCTCTCTCAAAAATGTCAGGTAATCCCCTAAAAATAAATCCTTAGGCTAGATAAACGAAATGGGGGACGAGTTATAGAATTGGAAAAATGAAGCCCCGAAGCAAATGCGATTGCATAACACTTCTACGGTCTGCAAAATGGAACGCATAATGGCCTTCTAGAACTGGGCATTCCTGCTTCACTCTGCCATAGGTCTGCGGTCCGCAGACCAATTCTGCAGTCGCATAGTGGACCACAGAACCTCCTTCCTAAATTTCTCATGTTGGTTCAACGATGGGATATGCGGCCCGCAAAATGGTTCTACGGCCGCATAATGGGCCGTATTATGGTCCTCAAAATTAGCTCAAGTTTTGGCTTCATTCCGCGACAGGTCTGTGGTCCACAGATCATTTTTGCTATCGTAGAATGGACCGCAGAAAATGCCTTGCACTGCCAAAATTTTCTTTTACTCCCCAACACAGTGTTTAACCCAAAAAGACCGTACAATAAACACACATAAACGTGCCTTAGACTGAGTAGGTGAAACCCACAAAATCTACCTCGACACCACGAAACCTCGAGTTTTAGGTGAAATTTCACAGGGCCTTACAATGAATATACCTTGGATTGAGTAGAACACAAGGAACCTAGTCCCTCTTTATCCAAAATCAGTCCCCAACATAGCTAAAGAAGGAGAAAGGGAAACTAAAGGTGTCCAGGTTTTTCGGCACTAGAATCACTTCGCATCACCCAAAATCACCTAGGGTCTTTGGGAGGAGTTGCATGGGCTTTTGCCCTAGGTTTTGCTCAGGAGATCATGCTTAAAATGTGAGAGAATCAGCCAATCTCGTGCCCCAGCAAGCCACCCCAACCCTACCGCCAAAGCTTGACTTTACTAAACAAGCAAGAAAGGCTCCTTCTATCTTATTAGTCAAGCGCTAACGAGCAAGAAAACGGTGAACTCCCCTACTGATCTGACTCCAGCGGATTCTCGAGAAGCCAATTCTCTCTCTCGATCTAGATCTACTTTACCGACAAGGCAAGTGGTTGACCCAAACAGCTCTTCTCGGGCAATGTATAGCTTAAGTTGAGCTCGCACCAAACAAAAAAGGAATAAGTTTCTAATTTCCGAAATCGTCTTAGCTAAACCTATAGAATTCAAGTTTTTTTTTCTTTTATAAAGGTCCCTTTGGCCAACCTCAATCTGCCTCTGTTTGGGGATTTATACGGTCCCTTCATTAAAGCAAATAGGTGACGCACCTACTTGTCACCTACAAGTCTGTGAGTCTCACGAAATGCGAATATCTCTCTATTCCAATGTCGTATTAAGGAACAGCTTAATGCTTTGGAAACTAGACTTCAATTTGGTGGGTGGATCACTCTATAACTCCAAGTATATTGGGACAAAAGCTCATAGATATTATACCCAAATTTTAGTAGAATTTATAAATGTAACTTGTGACGACTTTCGTCGACTTTTGTTTCATAACTCGCTCGACTTCAAAACATAACACACAACTATTGTATGACTAAAATTCCTCATAGCATCACCTTCTAATCGTTTTTAAGGACCATAATCTCACCCAAAAGTACGGGTTATAACATTTCCAACTTGCCGAATTTCGACGAAATGTATTTTCTTTGATTCGTTTAGCTTCTAAACCTTCCAACCCTCCTGGTACTTGTTGATCATGATCTTAAATATTTGTAACCTTCAAGGTAACATGATTAACTTACTTTATAACTTTCAAATAGAATCTCATGCGTATATCAATTGACTTATGACATACTTTTAAGTACAGAAACATGGGGTGTAACATCATTCACCCCTTTGGAATATTCGTCCTCGAATGTTGGCTGATGCTCTTATCAGTCTCAATAACCTACAGCCCTTATGAATACTTTAATACTTTCCTTGCCATCTTGGAAACTATTTTGTGAATTAATCCAAATGCCAGGGCATTCCCCCCTTTAGGCCTCTTTCTCACGCCACGAGATGCGGTCGTAATTCTTATAAATATGGTAACTATTTCTACCTTGTATCATGCAACATGTACCACTCTATCTTTGTACGCACGTCTACGCGACACTTATCTCCTTTTTCTACCAGCTTTTAGCCGATCTCTAGGCCACCCTTTACGTCACACAGAACTATGACAAGTTGTTCCTCTGGGCATCTATAGGTGAATAGAAATTCTTTGTTTGGTCTTCGTCGACTTACGACTATTGCTATACTCTGTTTCATAGCCTCGGAACGTTTATCCATCGATTGTTAATTCACCTTAATGTTGATCTATAATCCACTAGTGATAACTTGAAATTTCTTATGTAATAAATTTTTACTAGGCCGCGTGTCTCGTCAGCTAGCATATGAAGTTATATGCTTGATCCACTGTAGGGACAATACTATACTTCAATAATCGTATTTCATAGCATCTAACCATGATTCATCTCAAGGGAGGTATTCTAATCCCGTGCAATTCGTAAAATCCCTTCACGTTGAATCATTACTTTAATTGAAGGCTATATTCCTAAACATCATCCTCTTATCGTTTATTACACTAACACTCCTATTGTACTACCAGGGATGCGTTCCATCTCTTCTAAACACTCCTAGTCTTAAACTTCTCCGAGTTAATTCATGCTATACTGAGCTTTCTATAACTTTTGAACACCATCAGGTTTCTCGTTTTGATGGGCTTAATCATGAGGTCTAACCTATTCTAGTCACCTTCTCACTCACATTTTCCTATCCTTACTCCTGTCTACCTATAACCTTGTCGCTCTACCGTACATTACCTTGCAACCTACACGTATCTATTCATACACTCGCAATCTTCATTTAACTTGCTAGCACCATAGATTTCCTTATGTTATTCAAGAACCTCAAGCGAGAAATCATACTAAGGTGAAGGAAGAAATTATGACAATAATTGCGATATGGAAACGAAGCATGCTTTTTTTTATTCCTTTGTTTTGAACATCGTGAAGAACTCCATTCTATCTCTCCCTCGTTACCAAATAACCTAGAATAAGGAAGTTTTAGACCCACTCAAGGGAACTAGCAAAGAAGACTAATCTTAGTTTACAAGAAGTTTTCTTATGAAAGAAAGTGGACCTTTCTTTTTACTCAGTGAATGTTGCCGAATCTCTCGTTCTATAGGAGAAATAAGCGAAAAGGGGGAGGGTCCACGTTAAACAGATTGGGCTCAGAGAGTACTTCAAGGCTGGAGTGAAGAGCCAGAAAAGCACCTACCTCGTCCGAGAACTTGTATAGAGAAGGATTTCCCGCAGCGCAAAAGCCCCGATCTCTTTGTCTTCAAGCTTTCATTCCTCAATCCACTAGGCTAGGCTGCACTCGCCTTTTTGAATTGGCTATGCCGAAAGCGAGATCGTCTAGTTCTACCGGATGCGTGCCAAAAAAGATTATCCTCCTTTGGGCTAGAAGAGAAGATTTATGCAGTCCATAGAAAAATAAAAAGAATAAAAGACTGGTCGAACAGAGACGAAAGTCGGCCATAGTGATCCGGTCGCCTCTAACTCATCTTTACTCTTGTAACTAGACCTCTCGGTACCTAGAAACCATATGTTGGAAGATATGCTACCTACCACGCCACTATCATTTCTTGATATTGAATCACGACATTTCTTTCCCGCTTTCCGAAGGCTGGACTATCCATAACCTTCTATAGTACCTCGTACGTGCATCACTTTTACCTTACTTACCTTTAAATCTTGCATCGTATCATCTGTTGCTTTCATAACTTCCCTTCCACATAGGTGGAATTTACATCCACACCTTAAAGCTCTACTGTAATACTTGCACCCCTGGTTCATACACAAACCGGCAAAAGCTTCATACTAACTTCTAAGGACGATCAGAAAATGAAAGAAGGGTAATATTTCCTGAATACCCTGTAGCCTCTCAATTATAAGTGTGGCACACAACACACCCATAAGTGAGACTCTACTAGACATGTCTTTATAGACTCCCTAGACACGACCTGCTCTAATACCACTTTGTCAAACCCCAATTCTGGGGAAGCGTGGTGTCGTACGGTCTTGAGCGAACCTCTCTATAACTTATGATCATTTGGCGAAAATAGAGCACACATAGGCCGACTTGGCTGAACTAATTCTTTCTGTAACTATCGTGGGCCAACATGGCCACAACTCGTAATGTACAACTGTAAATGGGAAAATGTTGTATTATCAAGCCATCGTACTCAAAACATGAATACACACGGTCCATCAAAGCCTCTGACATATTGTACATAATGAACCTGCATCTACAAAGCCTCTAAGAGTATTTGACATCAAAACATAATCGGCACAGGGCCCCGGCCTACCCATAAGTCTGTAGTAAAACTCTAATACAGTGACTTGTAGACGCGACTGGACTCCATATAAAGTGGACTCTTACTGATCCTTCGCTAAATACTAACCTCGTCAACTATGAGGGCTCGTCAAACTAATTACCTACACATGCAGGCATAAGTGTAGAGTCCACAACAAAAAGGACGTCACTACGATTAGTGTACCGAGTATGTAAGGAAGAACGGAAACATAACAATAAGACAACATCAATGAGAGAGATATAAGAATCAACTTGAACCTTTAAAGTGCACTGAGGGCCATGATATGCATACTAATTATACTTATATATTAAATGCCTCTCTTTGAGGCTATTATCCATATCGTATCATGACTGCCGAGCTGATCAGTGGCAACTGCCCGATCGGCTGTAGCTCGATGGTGGATTGTGTCTTCCCAATCGGTGGTAAATAATGATACATAACTGCCCAACCAGTGGTAAATAAAGATACATTACTACCCAACCGGTGGTGAATAACGATATATAACTACCCAACCGGTGGTAACTGCCCGACCGGCCGTAGCTCGATGGTAAATGTGTAACTGCCCAATCGGTCGTAGCTCGGTGGTAGATGCATGACTGCCCTACTGGTCATAGCTCAATGGTAAATGCATGAAGAGAGTTCTAGCATCATTAGGATATCTTTATCGTATGCCTCTATAGGGACATGTGAACATACCTTGATGTGCTTTGGATTACATTTAACAGGAACGAATAACGTAGACATCCTTAACTACTAAGAGTCGAACAACTTATGGAATAACATTACATTTACGTTTCATTACCTGGATCATGCAAAAATAAGGAAGGATTAGCCTTAGCATGCATTTGATGATAACGACTCTACATACACTTCCCGTAGTACTTCATCCTACATCAAGGTATTAGAACTATGGTTAATACCATGGAAGAACTCAAAACACATTTCTAAGCTAAGCTCTCATACGTAGAATTAGGCAGCATTTCCCTATATTTCCTCACTTCTCCGAATATAAAACATAACCAAGCAACAACATCAACAATATCACCAACTAATCCTATCCATTAAGTTGTAAGAACAATTCCAAGAATTCAAACAAAAGTACAACGAGCGACAAGCTATGTTTGTGATTAACCACTATAGCTTTAACCTCCTTCTTCCTTCCATATTTTAACAACAACATTAAATTTCACATATTCAATCATACCTACTAATGTTTAGCCATAATTCAACTATAAAACGACACCATAACAGTCCTGCAAGTTCGGAAACTCAAAACTGATTTGTCAGATTGCTAAAACACGTTTTCGACTTGTCTTTTCATTCAAATAAAATAGCATAACCAATAGTACATAATTAATCCTCTTCTCATATAAACCAACCATAAATTCAACTTAAAAATAAGTTCACCACCAGCCAAAAGTGATACAATAACAAATATAATACTAATCTTTCAAAACTTGCAAGTTCTAGTCTTTACGATCGAGCTACGACTCGTTGAGGCTTTGATAATGGAAAGAGAATCATAAACTTACCTTGGACTGAGCATAAACTATGAAACCTAGTCCCTCTTAATCCAAAATCAGTCCCTAATGCAGCTACAAGATGGATAAAGGGAAACAAGCATGCCGTCCTGGTATTTTGGCTCTAGAATCACTTCGTATCACCTGAAATCACCTACAGTTTGTGTGGGATTTGGGGGAGGAATTTCAGGGGTTTTTAACCTAGGTTTATCTCAAGAGATTATGTTTAAAATGTAAGACAATCATCCCATATAAAGGTCCCTTTCGCCGCCCTCAATTTGCCCATTTGGGGGGGGGGGGGGTTATTTGGTCCCTTCATTTATGCAAGTAGGTGATGCACCTACTTGTCACCTACCAGTCTGTGCGATCTCGCGAAAATGTGAATATGTCTCTACTCCGAAGTTTTATTGGCGAACGCTTTAATGCGTTGGAAACTAGACTCATGAACGTCAATTTGATGGATGGATAACCCTGTAACTCCAAGTATATTGGGAGAAAAGCTCATGGATATTAGACACTAATTTCAGTAAAATTTATGAACGTAACTTGTGACGATTTTCGTCGACTTTTGTTTTATAACTTGCTTGACTTCAAAACTTAATACCCGCCTATCACACGACTAAACTAACTCATAATATCAACTTCTTATCATTTGTAGCACCCTAGTCTCACCCCAAAGTACGAGTTGTAACATTCTCAACTTGTGCACTTTCAGCGAAACTTATTTTCTTCGATTCGTTTAGCTTCTAAATCTCCAACCCTCGTGGTACTTGCTGACCATGACCTTAAATATTTGTGACTTCCACGGTGACATGATTAACTTACTTTATATACTTTCAAAGAGGATCTCGATTTTGAGCTTACGTCAATATACTTACGACATACATTTACATTCGAAAACTTGGGGCGTAACATCATTCCCCCCTTTGGAACATTCGTACTGTAATGTTGGCTGATGCTCTCACTAGTCTCATAACCTACAACTCTTACGAAATACTGTAATACTATCCTTGCCATCTATGCAATTGTTTTGTGAATTAATCCAAAGGCCAGGGCATTCCCCCTTTAGGCCTCTTTCTCACACAACAACCTGCGGTCGTAATTCTTCCAATCTCGTACTATTGCTACCTTCTATCATGCATCATGTACAACACTATCCTTGTACGCACACCTACACGACTCTTATCTCCCTTTTCCTCTGGCTATTAGCCAATCTCTAGGCCATACTCTGCGAACATATACAGAATTATGGCAAGTTGTTCCTCTAGGCATCGGTAAGTGTATTGAAATTCTTTGCTAGGTATTGCGTCGAACTTACGACTATTGCTAAATTCTGTTTCATAGCCTCAGAACTTTTATCCATCAGTTGTTGATTCACCTTAATGTTGATCATTAATCCACTAGTGATAACTTGAAACTTCTTATGTAATACATTTTAACGAGTTCATATCTCATTGACTAGTATATGAAGTTATTTGCTTCATCCACCTTAGGGACAATACTATACTTCAATAACCGTACTTCAGAGCATCTCAACGTGATTCATCTTATGGGAGGTATTCTAATCCCGTATAATTCATAAAATCCTTTCTCGTTGAATCATTTCTTCAATAGGTTATAGTCCTAAACATCATCCTTTTATCATTTATACACTCACACTCCTATTCTACTACCAGGGAAACATTCCATCCCTTCTAAATGCTCCTAGTCTTAAACTCCTCCGAGTTCATTCAAGATATACTGAGCTTTCTGTAACTTATGAAAACCATCAGCTTTCTCGTTATGATGGGCTTAATACCGAGGTCTTACCTATTCTAGTCACCTTCTCACTCACCTTTTCTTATCCTTACTCCTGTCTTAAAACCCTATCGTTCTACCACACTTTAGTTTGCAACCTACACCTATCTATTCATACAACTTGCAGCCTTCATTAACTTGCTAGCACCATAGATCTCCTTTTGTTATTCTAGTACCTCAAGCAAGACATCACGTCGCCTCTAACTCTTCTTTTCTCTCGTAAGTAGACCTCTCAGTACCTGGAAACCATAGGCTTGAAGATATGCTAGTGCCAACACCACTATAATATTTGGATATTGAATGATGGCGTTTCTAGCCCTCTATCTAAAGGCTGGACTATTCACAACCTTCTGTACTTAAGTATCTCGTACCTTCTTCACTTTTACTTTACTTACCTTTAAATCTTGCATTATGTTGCTTTCATAACTTTCCTTCCACATATGTGGAATTTACATCCACACCTTAAAGCTCTACTGTAAGACTTGCACCTCTGGTGCATACACATTCTGGCAGAAGCTTCATACTAATCTTAACACACAGCTCTATGCCACGATTAGAAAACGACAGAAGGGTAACATTTCCTAAATGCCCCGGACCCTTCAATTATATGTGTGGTGCCCAACACACCCATAAGTGAGACTCCACTAGACATAGTTTTGTAGACTACCTAGGACACAACCTGCTCTGATACCACTTTGTCATGCCCTAAACCTGGGGAGGCGTGGCTGGCACCCGGTGCGGTACTAGTCTGAGCGAACCACTCTATAACTCATGATCATTCGACGAAAACTAGAACATACACAGGCCAACTTGGGTGAACTCATTCTTTTCTTAAAAAGTAACTATCGTGGGTCAACATGGCCCCAACTCGCAATGTATAACTATAATTGGGCAAGCACTGTCTCAACAA
The DNA here is from genome assembly GCA_002018475.1 of Nicotiana obtusifolia. NCBI lineage: Eukaryota > Viridiplantae > Streptophyta > Magnoliopsida > Solanales > Solanaceae > Nicotiana > Nicotiana obtusifolia. The sequence goes on from MCJB01004058.1 coordinate 267,423, forward strand.
GCCATGGTACTCAAAACATGAATACACACACGCCATCAGGGCCTTTGTCATACTGTACATAATGGACTTGTGTCTACAAAGCCTCTGAGGGTATCTGACATCGAATCGTGGTCAGGACAGGGCCCCAGCCTACCCATAAGTCTGTAGCAAAACTCTGACAGGATGACTTGTAGACACGGATGCACTCCAAATGAAGTGCAGTCTTATCGATCCTTCACTAAATGCTAACCTCGTCTACTATGAGGGCTCATCAAACTAATTACCAATACACGTAGGCACGAATGCAGTGCCAACCACAAAAAGGACGTGAGTACGAATAGTGTACCAAGTTTGTAAGGCAGAACAAAAAAATAACAATAAGCCAACATCAATGAGAGAGATAAAAGAATCAACCTGAACCTCTAAAGTGTCACTGAAGGACGTGATATGCATACTAATTATACTTTTATATTTAATTTCTCTCTTTGGGACAAATATCCATATCGTAACATGACTACCCAGCTGATTGATATATAGTAACTGCTCACCCTACTTAGCTTGATGGTAAGTACGTTTCTTCCTCATCGGTGGTAAATAAGGATATACAACTGCTCAATCGGTGGTAAATAATGATACATAATTGCCCAACTGGTGGTAAATAATGATACATAACTGCCCAAACGGTGGTAAATAAGGATACATCATTGACCAATCAGTGATATATAACGATACATAACAGCCCAACCAATGGTAACTGCCCAAGCGGTCGTAGCTCGGCGGTAAATGCGTAATTGCCCAAACGGCCGTAACTCAATGGTAAATGCATGAATGCCCGACCGTTCGTATCTCGATGGTAAATGCATGAAGAGCCATTTAGGATTATTCGAACATATTTATCGTATGCCTCGATAGGGACATAGAAACATACCTAGACGTGCTTTGGATTATATTTCACAGGAATGAATAACGTAGACATCCTTAACTAATAACATTACATTTACGTTTCATTACCTTGATCATGCCAAAAGAAGGAAGGATTAGCCTTAACATACCTTTAGTGATAACGACTCAATATGCACTGCCCATAGTACTTCAACCTACATCAAGGTATTAGAACTATGGTTAATACCATGGAAGAACTCAAAACACATTTCTAAGCTAGTAGCTCTCTTATGCATAATTGGGCAGCACTTCCCCTATATTTCCTCACTTCTCAAAATACAAAATAGAACCAAACAATAACATCAACAATATCAACAACTAATCCTACAATGTAAGAACAATTCCAACATTTCAAACAATAGTACAACGAGCTGCAAGCTCGGTTTATGATTAACCACTATAGTTTTGACCTCCTTCATTCTTCCATAATCTATCAAAAACATTAACCACCACATATTCAATCATCCCCACTAATTTTTAGCCACAATACAACATTAAAAAGACCCCATAAAAGTCCCACAAGTTTAGCAACTCAAACCGATTTTTCAGTTTACTAAAACACATTTCTGATTTGTCTTTTCTTTCAAATCAAGCAACACAACCAACATGACATAATTAAGCCTCTTCTCATATAAACCAGCCATGAATTCAACTTAAGCATAAGTTCACAACCATCCAACAGTGACGCAACAAGAAACAACATAGTACTCTTTCGAAACTCGCAAGTTATAGTTTTACTATCAAGCTACAACTCGAAAAAGCTTACATAAGGGAAAGTGAAGCATAAAATTACCTTAGACAGAGTACAACCCATGAAACCTAGTCTGTCTTCATTCAAAATCAGTTCCCCAATGCAGCTACAAGAAGGAGAAGGGGAATCTAGCAATCTGTTCAAGTTTTTTGCCACTAGAATCACTTCGTAACACCCGAAATCACCTAGGCTTTGTGTGGGATTTTTTGAGGAGGAGTTGCAGGAGTTTTTGCCCTAGTTTTTTCTCAAGAGGTTATGCTTAAAATGTGAGACAATCACCCCATATAAAGGGCCCTTTGGCCGCCCTCAATCTGCCCCATTTTGGGAATTTATTTGGTCCCTTCATTTAAGCAAGTAGGTGACACACCTACTTGTCACCTACCAGTCTGCGGAGCCTCGCAAAAACGCGAATATCTCTCTACTCTAATGTTGTATTGACAAATGATTTAATGAGTTGGAAACTAGATTTGTGAAATTATATTTGGTGGGTGGATCACCCCAGAACTCTAAGTATATCGGGGGAACAACTCATTGATATTAAACCTAAAATTCAGTAAAATTTATTAACGTAACTTGTGACGACTTTCGTCGACTTTTGCTTCATAACTCGCTTGACTTCAAGAATTAACACACAACGACTAGTATACCTCATAAAATCACCTTCTAATCATGTTGAGCACCCTAGTCTCACCCAAAAGTACGGTTTATAACATTCTCAACTTGTCGTTTTTCGGCTAAACTTATTTTCTTCGATTCGTTTAGCTTCTATACTTTCCAACCCCCTTGGTACTTGCTGATCATGATCTTAAGTATTTGTAACCTCCAAGGTAACATGATCAACATACTTTATATACTTTCAAAGAGGATCTCATTTTCGAGCATACATCAATTGACTTACAACATACTTTTACGTACGAAAACATGGGGTGTAAAACCTTAGATACCACATATTGAATCTTGAATCCATGAGAACCTTCTCGAGAATCACGCACTAACTCCTAGTCCCAAATACATAACCAATCATGCCAAACATTTAGTGCTCCGCTAGCACATAAATACTTCAAAAAGAAAACAACTGCACGAATCCTTCCCTTGAACACTACCTCCACATAAGAATATTAAACATGAGTCCTCCCCCGGTCTCCATATATCACCAATGTGAAATACAACTCGCACCCAGCAATTACTTGCTCAAATAATCCTCAAGGTCATCCTCCTAAGAATATGTCTAATCCACAAGCATCCCCTAGCCCAAAATCTATAACAACACCCGACTAGGTGACCCAATCACCAATGGTAGACTCTCCCACTTAACACTAAGCCACTATCACATAATCTAATAACCCATGATCCTACACTATTACTCAGTTGATTTTCTCAAAAACTAATGCTGCACTAACCATAAAGTATCCCAGATCATCAACCCAAATGCACGCTCAACCTCATGACGTTGTGCCATATTCCTCAAGAGATTTGAACCCATGTCGTCGCACATGCATCCCACCAAGTAGAAGGTAAAACTCTTCATAGAAACCTCATAAGAAATCCGAAAAGCGCTAACTATCTCACATGAGATAACTCACCTGTGTGATCTTATATCAACATCTTTCTATGACCTGCCGTGGTACAATGCTAGGTAATCAATGACTCTTCCCTAGTCTGCACTTGTCCACAAGCTGTAAAAATATATTTCATTCCATCAATGAAAAACTTGAAGACCTTTCAACATATCTCAAATGCAGACGGTATGCAAACACCAAGACGATAATTAAGCATCCACAATCCCTTAGCAGCTCAAGCAAACTCTTCTCGTCAAATTCGAACTTTCAAAATGTAAGAAGCCACCACTAATATGAAATACCCTCTATGGTTCATAATGACCTGATATCATCAAACATCCTCGATATTCGTAACCCTACCACAATACCCCTAATGATACGTTCTCAATTCCACATCAGTATAACCATCTTCCAGAGTAAACCACTCTGTCTCTGATGCTCATTTCCGATCTGCTAACAATCAATCACCGTGAGACATGCCCAATAATGCTGCCTAGAGTCACAATACCTCATTGTGACACCTAAAAAAATTGAATATTACAACTACGAGCCTTCTCAAGGATCACCTCCCTCAAACCATCAATACTGAAAAGACATATCCGACCCCGAAGTCGCAACACACTGTCCCCACTAAGGACCACCTCCTTAGAACTACACCACAACACCGTGTTCTTGAGGACAAGCAAATGGAAACCAACATACTGAGGATCCTTAATGCGCTCAAACATGGATGACTACGCAAAAAAAAAGTGAGAGCTCTACTAAATAAAAAAATACCCAATCTCGCAACTCTATCAACTAAAACATGTACATATACCCCAATACCTCGCCTCCACTGAAACAAATGGCAAACTCAAAATTCTGAACTGGATAATCCTTCTCATGGGGTCGTTACTCCCGCAAACTTAAGCAGTCATCCTACAATTATATGCCAACACTGCATCAAGACCAATGCGTGAATCATCACAATACACTGTATAGGGCCCTAAACCTGTGGACAACACCAACACTAGAGCTACAATAGATGGAAGCTCATCCGAAAAGCGATAATATTAGTCTGACCTTCTACACAAGAGAAAAACATCACGCACCATGTCTGTATCATCATTGGAGCTCGTCAATGACCAGCCAATATCGAGTACTCATTATCGCATACAAAATGAGTAGGAAAGAACTAAAGATATAGGCTTCAAGCCGAGAAAAAGTCACATAAGGAATCAATAAAGGGGCAGTTTCCTAAAGCCCTATAGCCTCCCAAAGATAAGTACAGACGTCTTCGTACTGATTTGCAAGACTCTACTAGTCTTGCTCATGACTCGTGAGACCTATGCAACATAGTTCTCTAATACCATCTTGTCACGACCTGAACTCCCATCAGTCCGTGATGACACCTAATACAGTTTGCTACGCAAGACAATAACAAATATGTGGAAATAAGTCTCAATTAATAAGAAATAGTGTCAAAAGCAGAATGGTATAAAAAAACTGAAGTGAAAAGGTCAATACAAGTGAATCTACCCCAAAATCTGGTGTCGTGGAGTATATGAGCTCTATAGAATGAATAAATACAGTATCTGACTCAAATACAATATTGTCCGAAAGACTAAACAGTGTTAGCATGAAATAAAGAAAGGGATTTCAACGCCTGCGAATGAAATAATAGTGCTACCTCGAGGTCTCCAACTAATCTAGATCCGTCTCATAGACAACCACCACAGTCAGCAACACCTGAGTCTGCACACGAAGTGCAGTGTGTAGTATGAGTACAACTAACCTCATGTACTCAATAAGCAGCAACACTAACCTCGAGCTGAAAACAGTGACAAGTTTGGCAAGGTCCAATGCTCACTTTCCATAGCCAACAATAGTAATAACGACAAAACAATAACATATAAAGGAAAGAAACTCAAATAATAATAGGCTCATCTTAACATAACAGAAGGAGAAATGGACATGCTTTTCAGATATAACAATCAAGGGATCAACTTTCATATAATCCACTTAGACAGGTATTTACCAAGATAAAACTATAACATCAAGCTTTAAAAATCAAGTAGAATCATCAAACGCCAATTAGCATGAGGGATAATACACCTCTATGCATGTATGTCAGATATACATGCCAAATCAAGAAAGAATCAGAGTCTAAATATAAAGTGTACATAATCTCAGCACATTCATAGTGCCTGTCATCAATTACACCTTAATCATCCTCTAAGCACTACTTTGCGTGTGCAAGACACAAGTCCCTCACCAAGCACATATACATGACACTGTGCCTGCGCCCGCGGTTATTACACCGCTCTGGAGGGGCTGGTCCTTGCCCAACTGCTAATCTAAACTAAGCCAATGATCAATATAACTTAGCCCAATATGGAGCCTAGCGCACGCGTCATCTCATAATCAATACAACTTAGCCCAACATAGGGCTTGGCCCACACGTCACCTCATTGTCAATATCAAGTCGGCTTTATGGCCAATATCAGTCATCAATCAACTCAAGTCTCTATATGCCAACATCTCACAGAAATATAATTCAATATACAACAAAGAATATACCAATGTGCCATAATTCAGCTCAAACTGGTGTCATGCACAAGGACACCAACGACATATGTGATAACATATTAAAAGTGCATAGAGACAGATATAGAACTCGCCAATATAATATGATGACTAAACATTATGACTGTGACTAAGGCAAATAGTTCAACATAGCAAGAATAGCCCTATCATGTCTCAAACAAATAAGCAAATAGCCTAAACATGATTCCTAACATGAGTTATGACTCACGAAGTCATACAAATGGGGAAAACATGATATCAAAGAAGAATGATAGAAATACAAGGCGTATAATAGCCTAAGATCTATCTGGATAATAAATAACCATGGTACACGCATATATGCTCATCACCTCGCATATACGCCACCCCAACATATAACAAATATCATAGTCAACGCGAAAATTATCCTCAAACCAAGCTTAGGAAAGATACATACCTTATTCGGGCTAGTCTTCAACCTTTAATTGCATCAAAACCTCAATCTAGCGCTCCAATCACGCAAATCCAAGCAAAACATCATCCAAGAAAGTCAACAATGACATAGAAAGCGATCACAATCCATAAAACTTCGATCTATGAAGATATTCCCAAAAGTCGACAAAAGACAACAACCCGAGCTCACGTGCTAAAAATCCAAAAAGTACCAAAATCCTATGACCCATAACTTGCCCAGCCCAAATATATAATTAGTTTTCAATACCGGGTCTAAATCGATTTTCAAATTCCCAAAATACATTCTCTTAATGTGTAGGCAAAAACACCCCGAGTTTCCTTTCAAAAATATATGTTTTAGATATAGAAATCTATGGGTAATCAAGATATAAAGCCAATTCCAAGTGAAAATATTTACCTCCAACATTGTAGTGAAATTACTCTTCAAAATCTCTTCTTCTCGAAGTCTAGTGCTCAAAATATGAAATAATTTGCAAAGCCCCAAAATTGGCAACTTAAATGCACTACCCAACAGTATTTATCACGATTAAGGCACCACAATCGCGATTCAAAAATATCATCCTGCTAGATACAATGCTTATGAATGCGGAACATTACACGAATGTGTAGGCCAACTGGCGTCGCAACTGTACAAACGCGAGACCCAAGATGCGAAAGCGACCGCTTGCTTTCCAACCTTACCCATCACTTCACGAAGGAGATGCCTATCGCGTGAACACGATGGCCAGCTACCACACAAATCCGCGACTGCGGTCTCTCTAACATGAACGCGTTGCATAAACCACTTGTACCCAAGAACCCTCTCCAATCGCGCCTATCCTTCCGTGATCGCATAGCTTATCAGATGTACTCGAAAAATCAAAACTGCAATCTCAACCAAAAAAGGTCTGAAAACACCCCTAATCACACCCTAGATCCACGAGACCCCATTCCAATCATCCCAACAAGTCCAAATATATTATCCAAACTTATTCGAATGCTCAAAACGTCATAAATAACATAAAAGACAATAATCGAAGATCATAACTTTCTTTTAACTTCATGAGTTTCCAACTTGCAACCAAGCATATGATTCACGCCTAACCAATCTGGATTTAAACCAAACTTTGCACAGAACTCACAAATGAAAAAAAAATTAAGTTATCCTAATTTTCAAAAAGCCAATCTGAATCTGATACCATCAAAATCAACTCCGGGTCAAACTTGTAAACTCTCCAATTCTTTAAATTGCCAGCTTCCGCCAAATAGAGCTGAAACCTTCTAGGAATATCCAAATCCAAATCCGAATATACGCCTACGTCAAAAGTTACCATATGAACCAATTGGAATTATAAAAATATGAATATGATATTATTTACTCAAAAGTCAAACATTGATCAAATCTACCAACTTAAAGCTTACAAATTATGAATTACTCTCCCAAATCAACTCTGAACCTCTAAAAAATTGAAATCAACCATACATGAGAGTCATAATGCTAGTATGAAGCTCCTCAAGGTTTCAAACAACCCGAAGAAGTGCTAAATCTAAAATAAACCGGTCGGGTCGTTCACATGTATAACAAGTATATATCTAAGCAAGTATCATATCTACCGATACGCAGATAAAGTCTAACTACTGTTTGAAACTACTGAAGTTGCCGATAACTTCTAAGGTGCTTTGGGTCTGCTCACCCACGTCTTATCCATCTTTAGTGTGTTGGTTGCTTGTATGACTCACCCCACATGGTGTATCAACCACCCATCTTACCCGATACTAACTCAATGATATAAAACTACTAGCTCATAGGTGGAAAATTTTGTCCAGACTGTCTGTAAAGCTAACTAAGTGATAACATATGCTAAACAACTAAAATAATATCATAATTGTCTCGTGAGAGTGCTAAAAGTATCAAAACAATATAAATACACATACTAGGACCCTCATACTCCATACTAGAAATTTTAAAAGTTTAGATTATGCTAGTCCCACACACAAATTAGGTAGTTTAAATTCATACAAGCAACATATATAACATGCTTTTGTTGAAAAGAAAATAATCTAAGAGTTAAAGTTTTACTTGTCTTGAAAACAACAAAACTTTATTTCACTTGAAATGCTCAAACTACTCTAATAATCTCCAATGGTATCAATCTATCAAAATATATGAATAAATGCTTCAAACTAATATAATATAACCAATCCTATAATTTCAGCTACTCCAAAGTTGAAGTTAACTCTTGGTCAACTCAAAAGTTTAGTCTCGGGTGAACCTGTCAAATCTCAAATAAAGTTCATAATTCGGTTATTAATTATCTAAGTAGTTCAAATCTGCAATCAAAATCCAATTTTATGATGTATGCATGTCCAAATGACTATTATACCTCTTTTAGTTTTATGTTTAAAATATACAATTTTAGCATCAAGTACTCATACATTTATGCTTCAAATCTCTTAGAAAACAGTATAATATTGAAAGTGATGTAGGGAAATATGTTACATCCCGTACTTTGTACGTCGATTTCGTCGTAAGCTAGATAACTTAAGCTCGAAGAGGTTACGTGTCACGACCCAAAATCCCAACCCGGTCGTGATGGCGCCTCTCGTGAAGACAAGGCCAGCCAATCCAAACAAAACTTCATTTAACTAGTTAAACAATATGAAAATAATATAAGTATGGCTTAATAACAGTAATTTGCGAAAAAATATAGTGAACCATCCCGACTACAGCCCGAACCGGGGTGTCACAAAGTCATGAGCCACTAATGAAATCCTAATAACAAAATAACTATTACAATATCTTTGGCACAATTGTTTGAAGAAAGTGGAAACAACAAAAAAAAATAAAAGAGATACGGGGCTGCGGACGCCAACAGCTACCTCGTAACCTTCGAATCACCGCCCTGGCAGTAATAGTCAATGTCTCGGAGCGGAACCGTTAACGCCTGAATCTGCACATATGGTGCAGGGAGTAATGTGAGTACTTCCAACTCAGTGAGTAATACACATAAATAATGACTGAAAGTAAGAAAACATATAATGCACAAGGCAATCCATAATGAAGTAATGAAGCATCAATGAAATAGTAAACCAGTGTAAATTCAAGTAGAAACTCCTTTCAATAGGTAAAACATGTGCATCTTTCAAGTAAATAACGTGAAGTAAAAGAAAGCACTTTAAAACTGCCCCTCGGCTCAATATCATTTAAAAACAGTAAAATCTCTCCAGCTCTGGTTACCAGTTGTCATTGTTACAACCTGTAACATCCTTGGGTTCAGTATCATTTAAAACAGTAAAATCTTTCAAACTCCGGTTACCAGTTGTCATTGTTACCAACTGTAACCTACAGTTGTCATTGTTACCAACTGTCAATCTATCAAACTCCGATTACCAGTTGTCATTGTTACCAACTGTAACCTACAGTTGTCATTGTTACCAACTGTATTATCTCTGGTTATCGGTTGTCATTGTTACCAAGTGTAACCTACAGTTGTCATTGTTACCAACTGCATTATCTACCCATCTCCGGTTATCAGTTGTCATTGCTACCAACTGTAATTATCATAATGGGTACCCTATGCTCACTGTGGGTGGTTCAGACTCCGGGAGGGGCTTCTTACGGCCCAAGCGCTATATCATATCTCGTAGCGGCGTGCCACCCGATCCCATTTACATCATATCCGTGGCGGCATGCCACCCGATCCATTGCAAAATGATTTGAAAACATCATTTAGTTTTCAAAACTGAGTTCAAATAATGATTCAAATCATTAACAAATACCCCCCGAAGGGTTTACATAACCGGCGTGAAGCCCAAATATGATTTCAGTAAACAGTGATAAATTACCCCTGAAGGGTTCACATAACCGGCACGAAGCCCAAATATGGCTAGAAGCCCAAATCATTATATTATCAAATCAGTTCCAATCAAATAGGTAGTAAAAATCATCAATCGGGACGGACCAAGTCACAATCCCCAGTAGTAAACGACCCCACGCTCATCATCGAGCGTGTGCCTTACTTCAATATAGCACTACGATGTGCAATCCGGGGCTTCAAACACTCAGAGCATCATTTACAATCATTACTCACCTCAAACCGGCTAAATCCTTAGCCCGCGACGCCTTTGCCCTTTGAATTGGCCTCTACGTGCGTCGAATCTATCCAAATTCAGAACAATTACGTCACAATATGTTGAGGGAATAAAACCCAAGCAAAAACAATCGAATTTACTAAGAAATTCCGAAATTAGCAAAACCCGAGCCCCAGGCCCACGTCTCGAAATTCAGTACTTTTCACCCCAACGGGTTCCTTATCTTCTTACGAGTTTAACCATATAAAATTTGTCGAATTCCGACATCGGATTGGCTTTCAAATCTTAAATTTTCGTTCTTGGAATATTTGAAAAAACAAATTCTGATTTTCTTCCATAAATTCATGGATTCATGATGTAAATGAGCATGGAATCATGATCTATGAAGGATTTATGATAAAGAACACTTACCCCAATGTTTTCCTTGAAAATTACCTCAAAAATCGCCTCAATCCGACCCCCGTAGCCCCAAATATATTAAAATGGCCAAAATGGTCAAAACCCCTGCTTATAGACCCTTTCTGCCTCAGTTTGCGACCTCCTTGTCAATTCTGCGGTTCGCAGAGCTGATCCGCGGTCAATCCCCGATCGCGGATTTGACAATTCTGCAAACTTTTTCCTTGACACGAAAATAGGCATAACTTTCGCATACGATGTCCGAATTGGATGATTCTTTTTGCTATGGCTCCGAAATTTTGATACGGATCTAATGCATCAATCAGAACTGAATTTGGAGTCCAGTTGCATAATATTATACCATTTATTCTTGAAGATACGACGTCGACACATTCTTAAAATGCCAAAGTTATGCTCTATCAACCATCCAAAATCCATTCGAGACCCTCGGGACTTCAACCAAACACTCCAACATGTCCCATAGCATTATTCAAACTTGTTCCAACCTTCGGAACGTTCAAATCAACATCATAACATCAAATTCGCATCAGATTCAAGCCTAAGGATCTCAAAATCTTCTAAATCTCTCTTTTGCTCTAAACCCGACCAAACCATGTCCGAATGACCTGAAATTTTGCACACAAGTCATAAATCACATATCGAAGCTACAGCAACTTTCGGAATTCCATTCCGACCCTCGGATCAAAATCTCGCCTATCAACTGGAAATCGCCAAATTCTAACTTTACCAATTCAAGCTTAATTCTACACGCAACCTCTAAAACTAATTTCGATCACACTCCTAAGTCATAAATCCTCTCCCGAAACTAACCGAGTCTTCAGAATTCACATCCGAGCCCTCTAACTCATAAGTCAACATACGGTTGACTTATACAACTTAAGCCTCCTTGAAAGAGACTAAGTATCTCATTTCTTACCGATTTCACTCCGAATGCAACTTACTCAATTCAATCACATGAAACACGGATAACGAAGCATAATGAGGTGGAAATAGGGGAAACGGAGCGGTAATTCGTGAGACGACTTGTCGGGTCGTCACATTACGATCCCAATACAATGTTAAGGAAGGTTTTGAAACAAGTGCTAAGTAAGTCTCGTAAGAGTTTGGAGCTAAACGAATTGAAGAAATTATGTTTGCTAAAGCGCGGGGAAAGGTAGGCAGAATTATGGACATGAATTTTTGCCCATATTTCTGGGGGTATATCTTCTTGTATATAAGGATCTATAAGTTATATAACCTATTTAATTTCAAGTTCAGCGTGTTCACCTTCAAACTCCAAAAACCTTTTATAAATTGGAGCTCTGTGCAAAAAAGTAACCTACGTTTTAAGGAAACGTTGAAGTAGCTCCCTTGGGGACCCACAAAGACGGTAGAAGTTTATCTTGTTATATAAAGTGGTGACATTCGTCTCCAAGTCTCATTTTCAACCAAACCAGACCTCCAAGCACCTCTAAACACTCTATAAGAATATTCTTAAAGGTTCATACACAAATCCAAGGACAAGCCACCTAAGCTCTTCATTGAAAGTGTTGTAGAAATGGTGGAGAGAACATATATGATGTTGTTGATGAGTTGTGAGTTATATCAAGTTGAAGGAGAGTTATTTTTGGAGAGTTTCTTGTTGTTTAAAGCTTGAATGGTGAAATGAGTTGATCTCGCTGTCACCGTGGAAGGATCGACTTAGAGGTATGTAAAGCTTTCCCTTTCTTCTTCAAGCATGATTCCGTAGTGACATCACCCTTATAAGAGGGTCAAAGGGAATGTAGAAAAGAAATGAGTTACTTGTAGTTATAATCCACATATAATCCCTAGAAATGAGTAGAGATATCGAGGAACATATGTTGAGTCTTCGACAAGAAGTATATCCTTCGTTTGATGGTTAATTATAAATGGCTGACGAGAAAAAATCACATATAGAACCTATGATCTAAAGCAATGGCCGAAGTAGTTATCATTTGTAAATGAAGATAGATACAAATCTCTAATGCTAATAAGAGCGAGCCGTAAACTAAGACGTGATAAGATGCTTAACAAGAATCTCCTCGTAAACATAAAGGTCATGAATAAGCGAGCTGACAAACAAAGAATATAAGTAGAAGAACATAAGGTCACATAAGTTGTGAAATACATTGTACTACCTAACTAGAATAATTGGCACATTTGGGAACAGTAATGGAATTCCCTACATTAAAGAAAGTAGATACTGAGTTAACAAATATGATGAGTCGCTTGAAAGAATATGAAATAGGAGCCGTATGATGTACTAATGGAAATCGTAAAGATAAGTTTATACGAATCTCGAAAGCCTTTTAATAGTATGTCATGAGGAATATGTAAACCTGGGAATATCTATGATTTTCCTTAACGCTAATGAGTAGGGATTACGGAGTTGCCGAATATGAACTAAGGGTTACCGAAAGTACAAGAAGAAGTTATGCGTTATAGACACAAGTTACCTAGATTCTAAGATATTAACTGTTGCATGTTGTTATAAATGTTATTTCCATATAAGTATGTTACCTATGGACGGTATATGAAACATATAGGCAAGATAAGGGTTGACTATGGATGGTCTCATCTGTACGCATAGTCCGACCCGAATATTGTGAGTCGCACAAATAGTCTTATTTGCTACGCGTACGCGCCACCAGATAGTAATATTGTAGTGTGCCTTAACGTCGGTCTACCTTGCTATGCGTAACAGCCACTTTGTATTCTGATACTAAGTAATGATAATGACATAACAAGAGATCACTAAACGAGTGTTGATAGGAATAGTTTAGAACCTTATGACAGGTTGAGTTGTTCAATCAGATGTAAGAACCACGTGGTGCAAGTGATATCGATCTAGTAAGCCGATCTAGAGAACGTTGTAAGCCCACTCTTATTCTTATTCTTCAGCAGAATTTTTATTGTATTCATTTGTGCTTTTCAATTTTCAAAATTTACCTATATATATTGATTTCTGCCTTTCATAGTTAGTACATCTTGTTTTACTACATCTCATTACTGGGGCGCTTCATTTCATGCTTGTAGGTGTAGGTAATAAAATTTTCGAGCCCTCAGAGTAGATAGGGTTGATATTTAGCATGGGACCGGTAAGACTCCATCTTTTTCGGAGTGCAGCCGAGTCTAGAGGTCATGATATTAGATTTTGTTATACACTCACAAATTGGCCGGGGCTCTGTCCTGATCATATTGTGATGTCAAATACTCATAAAGGCTTTGTAGATACCTTTTCACTATGTAGAATATGTCAGAGGCCTTGCCGGATCGTGTATATTCATGTTTTGAGTACCATGGGCCGCTGATACAGCATTTGCCCACTTACAGTTATACATTACGAGTTACGGTCATGTTGGCCTGTGATAGTTTATAGTACGATATAATTGGCCAAGTGGGCTTATGTATGTTTGGTTATGTCCAGCGGTTACAAATTATAGAGCGGTTCACTCGGGCCAATATGGAACCGTGTGCTAGCCATGCCTCACCCAGGTTGGAGTGTGATAAAATCATACCTCTAATCCCAAGTCAAAACTCCATCATTTTGAATCCCAAAGTCGAGATCAAATACTTAAAACTTACCAAACAAAAATCTGACATATAAAGCTACATGGATACTCTTCATGGTCGCAACATTAATCGCGCAACCGCGCTGTAGCTGAACTTCGACCTTTGGAATCATGTTTAATCCTTCGCAATCATGCAATAATTGACTTAAACCTTCCGGATCGCGGTTAAATCCTTGCAGTTGCACTGAACAAACAACCTTCAGCCCCCAACTATCACCTTACCTATGATGTCGCAATGCACAACTTTCCGCTGATTCGTGATCACGACTGATGCGTATTGAGTTGTTTTGAGAATTTGCATTCAGTTTGATCGTTAGAGGCATGAGAAGCTTCGTAAGATATATTATGACTTTTGTGTATCATCGGTTTTGCTTTTCAGGTGATTTGGAAGAATGATTCTCATTTTAGAAGCTTTAAGTTTGAAGAGTTGACCAAGTTTGACTTTTCACTATTTTGTCTCAGATCGGAGTTTTGGATTGTTCCATCAGGTCCGGATGGTGATTATGGACTTGGGCGTATGCCCGAGTTTGCATTTGGATGCTTCTAGAAGCTTTCAGCACTATTTGGTGAAAGTTGGCAATTTTAAGGTTTGGAAAGTTCATAGGTTTGACCTGAAATTGACTTTGATGATATTGGATTTGGATTATTGTTCCGGAAATTGGAATAGATTCGTTATGTCATTTGGAACTTGTGTGCAAAATTTGAGGTCATTATGAGTTGATTTGGTATGGTTTGACACGAGTTTTGGAAGATGTAAGTTTAAAAGGTTATTAAGTTGATTTGAGGTGCGATTCCTAGTTTTGATGTTGTAATATGTGATTTGAGGCCTCAAGTAGGTCGGTTTAATATTTTGGAACTTGTTAGTATGTTCGGACGGGGTTTTGAGGGGCTCGGGCGAGTTGCAGACGTGATTCAAATCATTTTGGAGCATGCTGATTATTGTTGGTGTTGACTGAGTTCTGGTGTGACCGCACCTACGGGAACTTGGTCGCAGGTGTGGAACCATAGATATGGAAGACATAGTGCAGAAGCGCGAAGTGAAGCTAGGGGTAGGAGTCCGCAAATGTGGAGGATTCAACGCATCTACGATGGTGCAGAATCGGTCTTTTAGGCGCAGGAGCGGGATGTTGCGCAGATGCACTTTTCGTGTCGCACCTAAGATGTCCCAGAAGGAGATGTTTTTCTACAGGTGCGACGGGTTGTCTTTCCAGTTGTATCTGCAGAAGCGAATGTTATGTCACAGAAGAGATGTCGCAGAAGCGACTCTTTGTTTGCAAATACGAAAAGATCTAGGCAGAACATATAAATTCGAGGGTTTGTGCATTTTGTCATATTTTGAGTTGGGATTTCCGGATTTGGACGATTTTGGAGGCGATTTGAACCACATGGATTGGGGTAAGTATTTTTTACTCGATTTTGACAATACTTCATGATTCCATCTTTTGTTTTTGGTATTTAATTTGTGATTTTGTAAGAGAAATTGGGGGGTTTTGTCCAAATTTTTCTAAGGTGAATTATTGAGTTTTGAACATCGATGTGTCGGATTTGAGTAAAATTAGTATGGTTGGATTCTTAGTTGAATGGGTTGTCGGAATTTGTGAGTTTTATCGGGTTTTGAGGTGCAGGACCGTATTAACTTTTTGGGTTGACATTGAGTTTTGATTAAAGATTCAACCGTTATTATTTGGGTTGGTTTCCTCTGGCATTATTTGATGTTTTGGAGTTGCTTTTTCTAGTTTAGAACCGTTCAGAGGTTGATACACGCGGGATGGAATTTCTAGAGTTTCTTTGGCTTGCTTGATATCTGATTTGGCTTGTTTAAGATAAGTATCTTATCTAATATTGGTTGAGGCACTAGTTGCCTGAGTTATTTGTGATAGCTACATGCTATGGGTGGCGCACATGTGTGGGGCTAAGTCCATGTGTATGCGCCGGGATATATATTCATGCTCTAGGTAGTGTTTCGGCTATGTTATGCCTTGAATTGACGGATAAGCTTCTTGTTGTAATATTCATATTCTTGTTCCCCTGTTCTGAGCTATTTGCGTCATGTTTGAGGTTTGATAGAGGCTAATCTCTTGACTGTACTTGATATTTGCTACTTTCTTGATGAAATTGCTAATTTGAGCCATGATAGTACACTTGCACATGCATACACTTTTAGCATGTCATTTATACCAGTCCAGAAATATGAAATCTGATATTCATTGACCATATACATGTATTCTTGTATTTTTGCCTTTTGTTTGATATGATTTGGACTAGTGGCCTATCATCATGCCGGGCGATTGTGATATTGAGCCTGTGACCCCGCCGGGTGGATTATGATATTGTGCCTGTGACCACGCTGGGCGGATTATGATATTAAGCCTATGACCATGCCTGACAGATTGTGATATTAGCACATGAGTCGTCCGTGCAACACGTGAGCTGTGTGTGCGGGTTGATATTATTTGTACGTGACTTGTCTGTGCACCGCATGAATTGTCTTTGTGGATCCAGATACTGATATTATAGAACGTGATATGTTCATGCAGCACGTGAATTGTCCGTATGGTTGATATTTATTAACACATGAGTTGTCCATGCAGCACGTGAGTTGTCCGTGTAGTGTGTGAATAAGCATCCATCGCCCTAGGATCACCCTCTCATGTTTCTCTCTTGTTGGTGTACACGTAAATCATGAGAAACCAACGGGGGTTGAAGTGAGCTCTAGGAGAGCTTGTTATTGTTATTTGGATATGGCTGCATGCCGCAAAAGGCCTTATTGGTTTGTTGTTATCGGGCTGCGCGCAGCAACGGACTGATATTTGGTTATTGTGTTTCATCTTTACTTGCAATTTCCTTGACTGTTTATGTGATTTACTTGCATATATTCCTTATATGCTAGATTGTTGGCATAGTAGAACACTTTACAACAAAGAATTGCGAGCACCAAGGTGGTTTTGTCTTTGTGTTTCTGATGGTAGGCTATAATCTCGTATTTTAGTTGCTTATTCCAGTACAATTTACTGCACTTTATTCGTTTTGAGCTTTAATTGATAGTGTTTTGAACATATTGTGTGTTTTATGCCTTGTAGGCGTGATTCCGATCTATGCAGATGTTATGGAATGAATTTGAGTGATTTGGAGCTTTGAAGTCTGAGTAAAAGCCCAAGGGATTAAGTGGGTATCGTGTTCGGGGGTCGAGAACCACATCTGGATATCAAAAAGCAAGGAAAATTCCATACTCTGTGAAAACCCCACTGCCGCAGAGCGTGTGGTGCCGCGCGTGTACATTTTCCTGCTGTCTGTGAGAAATCAACTCTCTGGATTTTCCCCACTAACGCCCCGCATGGCCCGTCGCCCCATGCAGCGGTGATTTCGTTTGGGCCCGACCCTACTTGGTATGAATACATGGAAAATCATTATTTTCTGGACTTTTGACATATTGGAGACCTAAGGAGGCTAAGGAGGAGTGGGAGAAGCAAAAGCACAAGGAGTTCATCATTCAACCTTCACTCAAGACCAAAGTTTGGATCGTTTTATGTTTTTCTTTACTTTTAACATATTTGAGATGAATTGCTCCATATCAATGGATTAGTTCCCTTTAGGAAGTGCTACCAAACGAGCCAAAAATTGAAAAACAACTGCGATGGCTGAGAAAGGAAAGAAATCTCACCGAGGCAATAGAATAGGTTGGGCAATCCTCAACCAAAGAACTTATGGGTGGAAATGGTGAAGATAACGTAGACTTGGCCTCGAGAGAAGCAGCCAAACGACGAGCACAAGCTGCACGGGATGCTGAGGAAGCTACTATTGAAATGCACAAATTTTCTATGAATAAGAGATGGGTCTCACACTTAATCAAGATTAACCCTTGCCTGGGACACCACTTGACGATTATGCTAGACTGGTCTACAATCGAGGTTTATCAAGTGTTAGACCACCCCAATTGCAGCAAATAATTTTGAGTTAAAGCAAGGGTTGCTTCAAACCCTTCAGAATTGTTGTGTCTTCAGAGGGAAGCCAAACAAAGATCCAAACATATGTCTAGTGGACTTCTAGGAGATTATGAACACCTTTTAATACAATGGTGTGTCACAAGATGCGGTATATTTAAGGGCATTCCCCTATTCTCTCAAAGATGATGCAAAGCAGTGGCTTCGAAGCTTACCTACAGGTTCGATTAGAACATATGAGGAGATGACCAGAAAATTTCTTGATAAATATATCTCCTCAGCTAAAACGGGCAAGTTTAGAAGAGAAATCCATAAATTCTGCCAGAGAAAGAATGAAACTATTTTTGAAGCATGGGAGAGGTTTAAGGAAATTGTTCGAATATGTCAACACAGTAGCATTGAATTCTGGATGCAACTCAAGGACTTTTGGAATGGATTGACACCGACCTCATGTAGAACATTGGGCAATGCAGCTGGCGGCCCGTTGATGAAAAAGACTCCAGAAGAGATAGTTACAATTCTAGATGAGTTATCTGAAGATGCAAATCAATTGGTGTTCACCATGTTGATGCTAACACATCTGTGCAGGTACAGCTTGATGCTATGGCCAAAGATATAAGGAACCTGATCTTAGCCTCGATACAAAAGGAGCCTCAATTAGCTTGTGATATATGTGGAAGAAGACACCCTACTCATGAGTGTCAAGCCTTAATTCAGGAAGTAAATGCTGTGGGAAGTTATTATGTGATGGGTCAGAGGCACCCCGGGTTTTCATGGATTTCATCTCGCATGGCAACACAATAACTCTAGACCCCAGGGACAAGGAGCTCCAGCATACCAAAAATAGCAGAGGCAACAGTTTTAGCCTTAATAGTCCAATCAGTCTGGTCTACAAGATCTAATGAAGGCCTTCACTATCAAGATAGATGAGAGGTTGGACGCTCACGGTGCAGCTATTAAAGAATTGGGCACTGGTTTTCGAAACTTGGAGAGACAAGTGGGACAGATTGCAACAATATTATCTGAGCGGGTTCCAGACACTCTTCCCGCTGACACAAAAAGAATCCCAAAGAAATAGTGAATGTTGTAACTCTGAGAAGTGTCCAAGGGTTGAAAGATACCATTCCATTCAAAAAGATGTGATATTTGAAAAAGAATGTGGGGAACAACTGAAGAATGATGTTGATAAAAAGAAGAAAGACCCGATGAAGACTGAGAAGAATAAGAAGAAGAAGAAGAAGAAGAAGAAGAAGAAGAGAAGAAGAAGAAGGAAGAAAAATCAAGAAGGGAGGAACCATATGAGAGCGAGCATATGCCTGCTCTACCTTTCCCTCAAAAGCTACATAGAGAAAAGCTGGACAAGCAGTTTGAGAAATTTCTGGATGTGCTGAAACAGGTTCATGTGAACTTACAATTCATCGAAGTGCTCTCACAAATGCCTTCTTATGCCAAATTATTGAAGGAGATCCTTACAAAGAAGAGAAAAATAGAGGAGACTGCAGTGGTGAAGCTCACAGAGCATTGTAGCGTGATATTGCAAAACATACTCCCACTAAAGTGTGGAGATCCAGGTAGTTTTACTATGCCTTGCTCATTCGGAATTACAAATTTTGATAAATCATTATGTGATTCTGGTACCTCAATTAATTTAGTGCCTCTATTATTTATAGAAAACTGGAGAAGGAGATGGAGAGATAAGGTCGTTGCCAATATCTTTGCAGCTGGCGGACCAGATGACTTTAATACTCGAGGGGATAGTAGAATATGTGTTAGTTCGGGTGGATTAGTTTGTATTTCCTATAGACATTATAGTGGTGAATATGGAGGAGAATAAGGAGGTCCCCCTCATCCTAGGAAGACCATTTTCAGCGACGGGTAAACCTATACTAGATATACACGAGATGAAACTCATGCTTAGAGTGGGCCAGGAGACGGTGATTTTTCATATGAATGTAGAAAATGGGGCACAAAAAGAAAAACCAGCTGCGAGTGTTGAGTGGAAAGTGAAGGGCTCAAAAGAGAAGGCTGCGGCAAGTGAGAAAGATAAGTGTGGGGTGCACCCCAAGAAGTCGGAGATGAAGCTATCTGCATAGATGTGCACATTAGTTCGAAGTTGAAGAATGGATCCCGACTTCGACTCAGATCCCAACTAGATATTCAGGGAAGTTTCCTTTACCTTATGCTTTTTAATTGTGTGTCATGGGGACACGTCACAACTTAAAGTGCGGGGTGGGGGATAATTGTACGTATTTTATATGTTTTATTTTTGTTAGTGTAGTAGTTGGAAAATTAAAAAAAATATTGTGAAAATTGAAACATTTTTTATTTTTCCGATCGATGGATATCATTCGACAGGTTTTCTTGAGGGAGTAAAGTAGAAGGAAAAAGACAAAAAGATTTTCTTTTGTTAAGTAGTGCAATAATTCCCCATTGGTTTTTCTTTGTGCTGCAATTCTTTTCTAAGGATTTTTTTTGAACCGGGTGTAGTTAGTTTTTATTTTTATTAGTAGTATGAAGCCTTGTGCTGTTATTTGAATTGAAGGCAATATCTCTGAACTTTATTATGCCCTGAGAATAGTAAGTGCTTTAGTTGCGACGCTTAGGCTCAGGTTTTGACTCTTGTATAAGTACCTTAAATTGTATGATCTTAACTTTGCTCAACTGCTTTGACTAGAGTGTCTTGATAATCCAATCTTGAGTGAGTTATGTGCCATGTGTGTGTGAGATTTTGTTTTATTTTGTGCATTGTATTTGATTTCTAAAACTTGTCCCGTGTGTTTGCAAAGCGAAATGGTAGTTTTATTCAATCTTGGAAGGGATATAGGCGTTTCATTGTTGAGCCAGTTATAAGCTTTTACCCACCTAATTAATATGTATCTTAGTTAACCCCTTTGAGCATGTGGTCCTATTTCTTTGGCAACCACATTACAAGCTTTACCCATTTGTTTGAATTGACCATCTATTTGAACCTTGTACCTCTCGTGAGCACTTGAAGTTGTTATGAACTTTGTAAAAGTTGAAGTGTGGAGTGGTTGGTTTGGCTTTTGAGTGGAACTATTGAAATAAGGAGAAAGGTGCAATGTTTTGAAAAAGTAAGAGCCACTTGAATTGAATAAGAAATGAAATTGAAAAAAAATAGTTGTATTGTGAAGAAAAAAATATTCCTTGATAGTGGTAGCTCTTGATGTATTTGTGCTTAAAAAAGTAGGGAGTTGATATATATTCATGTGAAGGGGGATTTGTGGTTTGACATAAGTGTGAGGTTTTGAACTATAATTATGTGTTAAAGTGCTTAGGGTTGTGTAGTCACTCTTATATCTAAATGTATCCTACCCATCCCGCAGCCTACATTACAACCAGTGAAAGTCCTACTAGATCCTTGGCTGAATGAAGTCAATTAGTAGAGTAGTACACTACGGGCAAGCCTATGGTGCATCCTTTGTGGCATATGAATGTTATTTCTGAGAGTGAGTGAATTCTTTCTATCTTGAGTTCCTAATTGTTCTTAAATTCCATTGTGTGTGGAACTACTCTCTATTGTGGTGTGAGGGCACTTGACTCACGAAGGAAAGGTAGTGCTTGACCTCTGTGTTAGAGTAAGTGAGCGGGTTATTTATGCGTGGTGCTTTTGAGTCAAATCTTGAGGCTAGGATGTTATGTTATTATACTTAATCTGTTTTAAATATTCTTGGTGTAATGAGTTAGGAGAATTTTTTAAAAAGGTCGTGTCTTCATGAAGTGTAGTTAGATTGCTCGAGGACGAGCAATGGTTTAAGTGTAGGGTGGTGATGGTCGGGTATAATCTCATATTTTAATCGCTTATTGCACTTTATTTGTTTTGAGCTTTAATTGATAGTTTTTGCACTTATTGTGTGTTTTATGCCTTTTAAGAGTGATTCCGAGCTATGTAGATGTTATGGAATGAGATTGAGTGATTTGGAGCTTTGAAATCAGAGTAAAAGCCTAAAGATTAAGCCAGGATCGTGTTTGGGGGTCGAGAACCACATCTGGATATCAAAAAGCAAGGAAAAATATGTACTCTGTGAGAACCCCACTGCCGCGGCGCGTGCTGCAGCGCATGGAGCGCCATGCGTATACATTTTCCTGCTGTCTTTCAGAAATCAAATCTCTAAATTTTCTCACTAATGCCCCCGCATGGCGCGTCGCCCCATGTGGCACACCTGTGCAATTTTTACAGAGTAAATGTCCTATTTCGGCTAGGAAAAAGTGACTTCATCTAGGCCCGACCCGACTTGGTATAAATACATGGAAAAACATTATTTTGCTAGACTTTTGATATATTGGAGACCTAAGGAGGCTGAGGAGGAGCAGGAGAAGAAAAAGCACAAGTAGTTCATCATTAAATCCTCACTCAAGACCCGAGTTTGGATCATTTTATGTTTTCCTTTAAATATATTTGTGATAAATTGCTCTATATCTATGGAGTAGTTCCGTTTAGGGTTTGATGGATTTGGTGTATTGATATTTGTTTATGGATTATAACTCTAGTTTTATGTATTGAATTGTTTTGGATGCTTTAACCGTTGCATCTATATTCACTTGTTCATGTAATCGAGAGAGGCATAATTAGTGATATCTTTGCATTATATTGTTGGTTGAGTTCATTAATTCTTCTTAGTAATCGAAAGAGGCTTGTTGAATAATTGATTAAACCTAGTTAGGAGGATAACTGGGTGAGGTTCTCCTAAAGACCAATCCATTACCCGTCTTTCATATTTTCACGTGCTTAAATTGATTCATCTTGTGATGTTACGACTTAATCGAGAGAGGAGTTTTTGCTTAATGTTTGAACTAATAATTGAGTGAAATTCGAGAGACTTACTTAAACATTAGAAGTGAATTATCTAGAGTTAGATCCCGGATAATTATCTTGCACCTATCCTATCAAAACCCTATCTTCTCCCATTGATGACCTTTTTTGCTTATTCCTTGTTTCGATAGTCATTAGTCTATAGCTTTAGATTCTTAGTTAATTTTAGTTATTAATTATATAAATTTCGATTGTTGATTCTCCTGGATAGCAATAAAGCTAGAAACTATGAAAATATTGTTCAACTCCAATCCCTGTGGATACGATATTATACTATACTATCTTTGACTAGCGAGCAAAATTAAAGTGGTGTTTCGAGCTCGTCAGTTTTCTTGATTTTATCATATATATGTTCTATACTTGTTGGGTTTAAGAACTTGTACAGGTGACTAGTGAGTATCATTTATAATTCTTGCTTCTATTACCTCGTCGAGGTTAGTTATGATACTTATTGACTACATGGGGTCGGTTGTGCTCATACAACACTTATGCACCTTGAGTGCAGATCTTGGAGCTGATGTTGTTGTGAATGGCGGGAGCTGGCCTTGAAGATGGACCTGTGTTCCGTTATCGCTACCACTTGTTCATGGTAGTTCCTAATTTTGATTCTGCTTACGTACATTTCAAACAGATGTTGTATTGTTAGCCTATCAATTTTGTAAATCTATGTTTTAGAGGCTCGTGACCTGTACTACTAGTTCTTGGGTTATTGTATAGACTTTCAGTTGTTTCATTTATTGATCCCTCATTATTCTCATTTAGATTGTGTTTACTATTAAATGGCTTACCTAGCGAGTTGGGTTAGGCGCCATCACGACTAGTTGGATTTTGGGTAGTGACAAATTGGTATCAGAGCTCTAAGTTTACAAGTTCTACGAGTCATGAGCAAGTGTCTAGTAGAGTCTTGCAGATCAGTATGATGACGTCCGTACCTATCTTCGAGAGGCTATAGGCATTTAGGATAAACTTCCCATTTTTCTTTCCTTATCGTGCGGCATTGATTCTTCTTGAAGCGTATCTCTTTGAATTCCTTCCCCGCACTCGTGTGTTATGTTGAGCGCTCGGTATTAGATGTGCATCAACGGCTTGCGATTCCATGGATGAGGTGCAGGATGTGTACTCACTGTTATGGTTATGGGTCAGTGTGGAGGACTTGAGGCCTGGTTTTGATCGCAGCTTGGCTCGGTGGTTTCAGTGCTGTGAGTTCCAGTAGTGTCCCTAGGAGTAGGGCTGGCGGTTCAATGCGTGGTTGGATAATTATATGATGAGTATTATATGACTGCGGGATGTGCTTAGATGGTTTTGATGTGATGAGAAGAATTTCAATTGGGATGTGAACGGACTATAGATGCTTGATTTCTAATGTGTTGTACATGTAAGGCCACGTAAGATTTCGCTAAGGAATTTTTGGTTTTGTGGTGCCGAGGTAGACTTATGTGTTTGAGGACAGTAGGAATTCTTTGCAGCAAGCTTGCAAGCGGTGGTACGGACTTTTTGGGTTGAAGAATGCTCTGAGGAGTGGATGGAAATTTTTGGCAGAACAAGGCAATTCTGCGGTCTGTTTCGCGACCGCATAACTGTTTCACGGGCTGCATAATCATCGCGGAGTGGAGCAGAAAGTAGTTGAATTTTGAAGATCATTTTGTGGTCCATTCTGCGATCGCATATCCATTTCGCTGTCCGCATTTTCTGTCACAGATTTGGAATGAAGAATTTTGTTGGGTCATTCTGGGATCCATTCTGTGGCCGCATAAGTGGTCTGCGGATTGCAGACCTATCACAGACCAGTCAAGACCAACCCAGTTCTCGCCATCATTTTCGCGGCCCATTTTGCAGGCTACATATCTGTTATATGGTCAATTCCGCGACCAAACTAGTTATTGGCATCATTTTAGCGGCCCATTTTGCTGGCCGCATATCTGTTATGCGGTCCATTCCGCGACTGCAGACCTGAGTTCGGAGGGTCCATTTTCCTATTTTTATAACTTGACCCTATTTTAATAAATAGGCTTTGGGGCTTATCTTGGAATGATTGTCTGGTGATTTTAAAGAGAGGTAAGAGAAGTTTAGCGAGAGAAGGAGGAAATCTAGCCTTCTAATCATTCAATCTTGCACCAACCTTCAAGAATCAAGGCAGTCAATCACTAGATTATCACCTATCCAGGTAAGTCCCACTCCTAAGCTTTCATGTAAGAGGTTGTGAGTTCAAGTATATTGTGGGGGTTGGAAATAGGCCATGCATGTGTCAATAGGTTGTAGTATGTGGGATTAATGAACCATTTTGGTTAGTTTCTTGTTGAAATAGGTTGAGGGAGGAAGGGATTACCATTGTAGAGTTTTATAGTCTATTTTGCATACTAGGTGTTTGACAAAATTCATAAGAGAGTTACACCATGTGAATCCTTCAAATTATTATTCGATTTTCGCTATCTTCAATAGATTGTTATTGCTAGAAGTGTTGGGACGTTGTAGTAACTTAAGGAAAGCTCAAACAAGTTATATTGGCTAAACTACTCTCTTAGAAATGAATTCCAAGATGTTCCCGCACGTTTCAAGTATGGTTGGCTCAAGTTCCTTATTCCCATGTTTCGAGTTGTACCCAATAAATTCGATTGTCCCGAGTAAGCAAAGTGTCGAGAATTATATATTCAAAATGTGTTATAAATGTTCCTTTCACAGTATGTTTTCCTTCGGGAATGTGTTCAAGAATGATATGTGTATTAAAATGTTATGGCTTTCAGTCGTGTTTCAAATGAAAGTCCATTATGCTCAACTTGGAAGGAATACTCAATGCGTCTAAAACTCCTATTGCTCATATATATACTTAAGGCCTTGATTTCGAATGTTCATATTGTTGATAATCTATAAAGGTGCTTGAAAGTGAAAGAAGTGAGATGGGGGTATAAAGTGTGGTTAACGTACCAAGGATGAAATTATATTTGTGGCCAACGGTGGCAAGGAAATGAAGTGATGTGAGAAAGGTTATGAAATGAGCCTTGATTCAACTGTTCCAAGTTGACTTCAAAAATAGATTTTTCCTAAAAGCTCATGTACTCAAGTCATGCCCAAATGTGCCTGTTTTAACTAATGATATGCTTTGTAAGTATTTCCAATTATTTTGAGCTCTTGCAAATTCATGAGTTGAAATTGTGTATTGCCATTTTGGGGAAAAGTATTTCAAGAATAAATGATGTATTGCTCAATTATGATTTTAACTTGTGCTTCGATTTCCAACCATTCTATTCCATTTCTTGGAAAGAAATCCATTGTGTTTAAAGTTTTCATTACTAATGACCTAAAGTTGTGATTTAAGGAATATTCTATTTGTTGATATTTGTGATGATAATCTTGGTAAATAATGAAATGAAAAGTGTGGAATATAAGAGACGGCCACCGTGCCTTGGGATGAAGAATCATAAGTATGACCTAGAGAGCCAATGAAATAATAATGATGTTGTGAATGGTTGAAGTTGCAAATGAGGCTATATATAGTATGAAAGGCAATGAGGTGGATATAAAATAGATTTGTGCTTTTATTTCCCTTGTGTGCAAACTAAAAATATTTTTGGGAGTATCATTAGCAAACCAAGGAAGGGTGGGCCATAAGGCCCACACCCGAAACTACATGTGCCAATGTAGGAGTGGACTGGGATTATTCCCCTTATTTGGGATAAGATTAAAATATTAATGTAATTGTGATTATTCCCCTTAATTGGGATGAGATTGATATTAGCTGTTAATTGGAAAGTCAACCCACACTGCATATGTGGGAAGGCGGCCTAGCCGATCGGGCGTGATCGGACTCCGTGCTAAAAACACGGTGGTATATCAGTGCTAATGATTTTCCAACCAAAAATATATAATATTGGTGCTGCTCTTAGATATCATTGATTTTTACATGTTGCTCCATGGTGTTTCCCCTTCTGTTATTGGCGTTCTATTTCAAAGGAGGACATTTACATACTAGTACTATTCCACATGTACTAACGTCCCTTTTGCCGGGGGCGCTGCATCTTCAATGGATGCAGGTGGTTCATCAGCAGGCAGCTTTGGTCGTCATTAGCAGTCACTCTCGATCAGCAGGTTTTTGGTGAGCCCTACTCGGTTCCGGGCTTTATGTCATTTGACATTGTATTTTGTGCTTTGAGGTATAGTCGGGGCCTTGTCGCCCTTCCATTCTTCACTTCTGTTGTACTTAGAGGCTCCGTAGACAGGTTGTGGGTGGTATTTGATGTTGGGAATTGAATTAGAAATATTGGTATTTGGAAAACATTTTTTTCATTATATATATACACTTGTAATATTTTTGGAAATCATAAATGAATATCCTTTGACTAATGGAAAAACAATGTGGAATACTTGACTTTTCTCATTTCTATCACTTGTATTGATTCTTATATTGTTAATGGGATACATTGGGTAGAAGGCATCTAGCAGGTTTGCTCGAATGGGGTATCCCGATTGAGCGCCAGTCGCGCTCCCCGAGGTCGGGGCGTGACAGTACAATCCCAGGTTGCGAGTGTCATGGGGAATCTTTCATGTTATTCATTTGTGGGATGAAATAGGTTCTTATGTCTTGTTGACGAGTTCATACTCGGCAAAATATAGTAATTTCATAGTGGTCGTGGCCATAAAAGGGCATTGACATGCTAGTTAAGCCTAAATAGGTGGGCTATCTCCTGGGGGATGTTTTGTGCATGCGTGATTCTTATGATGATTATGTGGAGATTTCCTTTCTACCGCTGGGTTACAGGTGTTGCAATTTTAGTTTGGATCACTTGAGGAAGTCAGCTTGACTGTCACGAGGAGGAATATTAGTTCAGCAATTAATTAAGGTATTCTTATGACTTGTGTTATATAAGCTTATGAAGGATTTAGTTGATTTACGGTGCGAGATTATGGGAGTAATGGCGCAAGGGTATTGTGGGTTATTGGATGTTGTATTCTTTGGCTTTGAGCCAAGTGGGGTAATCTACTATCGACGAATTGATTGCATGGTTATGTCTTGTATAGTTTCAGTCTGAGGCATATTTGAGGATCAGTTATGACTTACAGAGGTTAGTTTTGAGGATGACACGGGTAAGGAAGTTTTTGGATGAATGATGTACTACACTTTATGGACATATTGGGAAACTCAAAATGATTTTGGGTACTAATTGCGGTAGATTTAATATTCCAAGAAAAGGGACTCACTCAATTGCTTATAGATGTGAGCTACTTTTTAAGGTATTTGTGTGCAAATGAAGCACAAGTCGTTAGGATTGTATTGGCAGTACATTGAGATTAGAGTGGAGTGGATGACTCTCGATAAGGTTCTAATGGGTTCAAGATTCATATGTGGTAATTGAGAAATTTCCGATTTTGTAAATGACTAAGATTTGAGATTTCACATGAGATGGTGGCGGGGCTCGCGGTATTTCGGTATAATTATGGATTTTATATTTCAATATTAGAGAGGTTAAGGATCAGACTCACAGAAGGTCTCTTCAGAGTGGGTATCTCGGTTGTGGTACTTTTGGAGTGCTTAAGAGGGAATATAACGGTTTATGGACTTTAGGACGATGTGGTTTCATGCTAGGATCTCTTGTGGTGTGCGTTGGGTTAAGGGTGGTAGTGTACTAGCAAGGAGAAGTATTAACTTAGAGGTAATTTGGGAGGACCTCATAGAAATAGAGCAGCTTGGTAGTGTGTTAGATCAGATAAGGTTATGGTATGATCGGTTCTCTTAGTTCTTATTAAGTGGTGAGGCAATACCAGTGTTTTGTGGCAATACTCTTGGGTTGGGCGACCTGCGGGACTTGGTTGAGTTAGAGGAATTCAGTTCTGATCACTTGGTCATTTGCAAATGGGTTTCGTAGGGTTCTCGATGATTTCTACCATGGCTTGGGATGGATATAGTTTCTACATACATGGGGAGTTTGTTGTGAGTTATGATTTTCTCCTGAATGGGATCAAGTGGGATGTGTTTCTAGCTAATTGAGTAATTATCCTGCTAGTGCTTCAGAGTTGTTAGTGAGATTCTTGTACTTTTCATATGATGCGGTGCGACGTATGGGATTGAGGTTTGCATGTACAAGGTTGTGGTTCAGTTTTAAAAGGGAAGGTCATGAATTTCAAACAGTATAGATGGTTTATGATGTTTAGAAGAATGCTAGCATTATTCGGTATCACCTGAGAAGAGTGCGCATTTCATAAAGCATCTTGTATTTTGACTTATAGATGCTTCATTGGCATTGCGGTACTCGCCTGTTTGATCGACTACTTATGTTTAGATTTTACTATGTAGCACGAAAGAATGATATAAGTATTTCTGTTGAGACGATTGTGTATGAGGGAGGTGTTAGTCATTTGAGTGATGGAGTTGGGATCGGATATGGTGATTTTTGTATTTTTCAGGATTTGGAGATTGGGAGTCTCAAAGGAGGACTATTCTTCAGTTGCGGACTAAAAAGATATGATAAAGTTAGACAACTGATGGTATGTGATATGGATAGGTTCAATTAGATCTTTTGGAGGGTTATTTTTCCATTTGTGGATGACCGAAGTTGATTTGGAGGCCCACTGGTAATCCTAATGAGGATGTGTATTCTGCACTGGGTCGGATTTGTTTATTCAGCACAACTATTATGAAGAACGTTTCATCTGTTAGAATTGATCTTATTCGTGTCTGTTGGATTCCATGTATTGCTCTTCGATGCTGCAATGGGTTGTGAGACTATTGACCATTTACACAAATGATGTGTTCTATTTAGGCCGGATGGTTAAATTCGAGCGAGATGGTTCTTGGGGTGTTGAACGGTTGGTTGCGCCTTGGTTATGGTCTTCTGGATTGTGGTATATTGTGCAATCCATTACTCATGATTATGGCTATGCACTTCATATGGTTGTTGTTAATCTCCGTATGGTTGCTAATTTTGAGCATTATGACTCGAGGTATTTCTTGTGAGCCAGTGTCTGGATTGGGTCACGAACCGTGGCAAAGTTATGTTGGGATATGATCCTTCGTGTTAAATTCGTGTGTCTTGGTTATACTATGTTTGATTGGTTCATACATGTGTGAGCTTGCGAGGCGGTTCTCTTCTATGAGTCATTTTCCATCTTTGGGTACATTTGCGTTGTTGCTTATCAGTACACGGATTGCACGGTTTGTGGATTTAGGTTGTATTGGTGTTGCATGTCAATAGAGCAGCTTGTATTTGATGATATGAGGTTATTAGACATGGAATGAGTGCTATCGGAATTGAGTAAGGCATCTTTGGAGATGTGATGATGTGACTAGCCAACTTAGAATTGGATATGGTTCTTGTTGGGCGAGAGAGAGAGAGAGCCCACCGACTTGATGATTTGATGAGTGGTTATGAGCTTCTGCGTATTTATTTCATCATTGGTAGTGTAAGAAGTTATAGAAGAAGGTTTTATTTGATATGAGGTTTGTTACAAATACCAGATTTGTCATTGAGCAGCTATTGTGGTCGGAAGTTATTGCTATGAGTATCTGAGTTATGTGGTATATCATGTGATTACATCTTGGATTACGGTTATGGCATTGATACAAGCTTGTTCAGACTTATACAGTGTATCGATCGGTCTTGTAATGGACTCCAGATGTTAGAAATTGGGTTCCAAGGTATATGGACTAAGGTGAAGGAGGAATCTTCGGTTATGTTGAGTTGATGGACTTATAAATATTAAGGTGACGTGGGATCACCACCGGGTATATGCATGGTGAGTTTACATAGTGATTTGATGGCTTTGGAATGACTCTTGAAACATTCGAGGACAAACATATGTTTAAGTGGGGGAGAATGTAACGACCCGACCAGTCGTTTTGAGTGTTAGCATTCCGTTTGATGGTTTGAGGGCATGAGTAGCTTTGTGTGACGTTCTATGAGTTTCCTGTACATCGGTTTTGGTTTTCGGGTTATTCGGAATTAATTTGGAAGAATGATTCTCATTTTAGAAGCTTTATGTTGGAAGAGTTGACGAAGTTTGACTTTTGAGTATTTGACGATTTTGGATGGTTCCATTAGGTCCGGATGGTGATTTTTGACTTGGGCATATGCCCAAGTTTGCATTTGGCTATTTCTAGAAGGTTTCGATATTATTTGGCAAAAGTTGGCAATTTGAATATTTGAAAAGTTCACAAGTTTGAGCGGCAGTTGATTTTAATGATATCATATTCAGATGATTTGTCCGAGAATCATTATGTATTATGGAACTTAAGTGCAAAATTTGAGGTCATTCCGAGTTGATTTTGTAAGGTTCGGCACGAGTTTTGGAAGTTGGACGTTCAAAAGTTCATTAAGTTGATTTGAGATATGATTCGTGCTTTTGATGTTGTTATGTGTGATTTGAGGTCTTGAGTAGGTCCATGTTATGTTTGGAGCTTGTTGGTATGTTCGAATGGGGTCTCGAGGGGCTCAGACGAGTTTCGGACGTGGTTCAGATCATTTGGGAACATGTTGATTACTGCTGGTTGGCTAAGTTCCGGTGTGACCGCACCTGCCAGACTTGGGCATAGGTGCGGAGCCGCAGATGCGGCAGGCATAGCGCAGAAGCGCAAAGTGGATTCAGGAGCAGGAGTCCCCATAGAGGATTCAATGCTTCCGATGATGCAGAAGCCGTCTTTAGGGCGCTGAAGCGGGATGTCGCGCAGACGTGCGTTTCGTGTCGTAGAAGCGGATGTTTTCCACAGGTGCGAGGGCTCGACTTTCTAGTTCTTTCCACAGAAACGGATGTTATGTTGCAGAAGCGACATCACAGAAGCGGCTCTTTTTTGCAGATATGAAAAGGTGTGGGCAGAACAATATAAATTCGAGGGTTTGTGCATTTTATCATATTTTGAGTTGGGATTTCGGATTGGGGTAATTTTGGAGGCGATTTACACCATATGCATTAGGGTAAGTATGTTTTTTGATTATATTTCATTATTCCATCTTCGATTTTCGCTATTTAATTGGTGATTTTGAAAGAGAAATTGGGGTTTTGTCTAAATTTTTCTAATGTAAATTATTGACTTTTGAACATCAATTCGAAGTCGAATTTGAGAGAAATTAGTATGGTTGAACTCGTAATTGAATGGGTTTTCGGAATTTGTGAGGTTTGCCAAGTTCCGAGGTGCGGGCCCAGGTTAAATTTTTGTGTTGACTTTGAGTTTTGATTAAAGATTCGACCTTTATCATTCAGGTTCATTTCGTTTGACATCATTTGATGTTTTTGAGTTGCTTCTGGCTAGTTTCAAATTGTTCGGAGGTTGATACACGCGGGATGGAATTTGTAGAGTGTTCTTTGGCATGCTCGATATTTTATTTGACTTGTTTGAAGTAAGTATCTTATCTAAACTTGGTCGAGGCACGTGTTTCATGAGTTATTTGTAATAGCTACGTGCTATGGGTGGCGAACATGTGCGGAGCTGAGGCCATGTGCATGCACTGGGTATTTATTCATGCTTGTGGTAGTGTTTCGACTGTGTTATGCCTTGAATTGACTGCTAAGCTTTGTGCTTTAATATTCTCGTACTACGCTTTAACTAGTGCTTAAAAGTGTGTCTTACCATATATTGGGCATAATACCTATGAGGGAAGAGCGTAGTTAAAGAGGATGGATTTAAAGAAGAGTCTTAGAAAAATGATTTTAGTACATATATGTTTGAAAAGATCTTAAAGGTATATATGATGTTTGTATGAAAACATGTGAAAAGGAAGAGCTAAATTATAAAACGTTTTTCTTTTAAGAAGCATGGAGGTTTATATTACTCTAGCAAGATGTTACAAAAGTAAGCCTAAGATATACCTTGGCTTTTAAATATTTGAAGGGACTGTTCGAAAATTTTTACTTGGGGCTGCAACACCTTAGTTTCGAAATGAATTGATTCCCTTTCTCAAAACGCGCAAATTAATACTCCAAAAAGCCCTTGCCACGCCAATTAGCCTCCAAACAACCTGAAACTAGCCAAATCAACTTAATATAATCAATACAAGCTATATGAATTGATTCCATATGATAATGATAAGATCGTTAACTAAAATCAAAAAGTCAACCCCAGGCCCGCACCTCGAAACCAGAAAAAATTCACAAATTTCAAACACCCATTCGATTACGAGTCCAACCATACCAAAATCATGCAATTCTAACAACAAATCGAACCTTAAATCATCACATCTCACTCTCTAACCATATAGTGTAAAATGCCCAAATTTCACTTCAAAATCACATAAATTAGGTGTAATAACCAATGGGTAATTAATATTTATCAATAAAAGTAATGAATCTTCACTTACCTCTTCAATTATGGTGAAAAGTGCTCAACAAAATCGCCCTTAGCCGAATTCCAAAACTCCAAAAATGAGAAATATTACAAACCCTTCGACATATAAGATTTGTCAGTGAAATAGCATCTGTGATCACAATCATCGCTTCTGAGGTCAAAATCTCGCACTTGCGAGCTTCACCTAAGTCCTTGTCCTTACGCACCTCGAGACCGCTTCTACAGTTGTTGTTCTGCACCTGCGGATTCCCATAAATACCCCAATTTTTGCTTCTACACTCAACTCACCATATATGCGATCTCGCAGATGCAGAACCTACCTGTCACCTGCGCCCTTCCAGCCTCCAGCCAAACCCCTCTCCTACGGACCTTCTTGCGCACAAGCACATCTGCTGCTACGGAAACCCATTCGTAGCTGTGACCGCTCCTCAACCAAGACGACCTCACAGAAGCGCACAAGTGGCTGCACCTGCAGCCAGCACCTCGCAGGTGCAGTTGCTCCAGACCTAAAGCCATCTGCATTTCCTTAAGTCCAAATATCTATCCAATCTCAATCTGAATCACACCTGAGGCCACCGGGACCTCATCCAAACATATTAACACATCCTGAAACACGATACGAACTTAGTCAAAGCCTTAAATCACCTCAGGCAACATTAGAATCATAAATCGCACCCCAATTCAAGCCTAATGAAACTAATGAACTTCCAACTTCTAAAACTGATGCAAACCATATCAAATCAACTCCAAATGACCTGAAATTTTACACACTAGTCTCAAATGACACAACGAACCTATTCCAAAATCACCATATGAAGCTATTGAAATTATCAAAACTCCATTCCGGAGTTGTCTACACAAAAGTCAAACACATGTCAACTCTTTCAACTTAAATTTCCAAACAACAATAATAGAAATAGCTAAAAGAGAATTTCAAGGACTGCGGACGAGATAGCTGCTGCCTCGTAGTCTCCCAAATGCTAGTAACAACTCATGTCTGGAAATCACCCTATATATAGTTACTTGGATCTGCACACGAATTGCAGAGTGTAGTATGGGTACAATCAATTCCATGTACTCAATAAGTAACAAACCTAACCCTGGTCTGAAAGAACTGACGACATCTGAAGAAACAGATAGAGACCAATATTAATAACTTATAACAGCTCAGGATATGAAGGAAAACATTGTATTTAAGTAGATCAATGATATCATGTTCAACACGTTCACATATTAGGAATTTAGGCATGCTTTCCATATACAAAAGTTAAAGCCCAACACGGATAAAACATGTCATTTACTAGCTAGTATAAGGAAAGTAATCTATATGGCTATATGTCAAATATACATGTGAATCAACAATATCACAGTGAAACCATCAAGAATAACCACACAGCAACACTAAGCATTGCATGGGTTCTTGACACAATTGCCCATCATCGAAGAACGTACATAGAACATTGTGCCTAATCACTATTTGCATGTAGACTATAGAAGGGCGGATCCTGCACAAGCGCTAATCATAATCATATAGCCTAGTAGTGAGGCCTGGTGCACGCGTCGCCCAAAATCAATAACACTTAGCCCGACATGAGCCTAGGCGTAGGCGTCACCCCAAAATCAATAACACTTAGCCCAATATGAGCCTAGGCGTACGCGTCACCCCAAAATCATTGCCAAATCGGCTCTATGGCCTAGGCTCAGTCATCAACTGGTCAGGTCACAGTTAATCACATCTCACAATATTCAATTCAACTATGTTACACTTATGAGGCATCAACAACATGTGAGAAATCAAATAAGAAAGTACCAGGACAATGTTATCATACACGGATATAGCATTACGACGGAAGTATGTGTACAATTAAGGCGAATAGCTCCGAAATGGCAAGAATAGCCCTATCAAGTCTCAAACAAGTAGCACGTATCCTAGACATGATTTTTTATATGAATTAGAACTCTAATAATCATACAGGTTTAAAAACACGGATATAATGAGGCATGACGGCAAACCAATCCCATAATAGTCTAAAAGCCACTTCAAAACATGAACACACCAGTGCAGTCACACACGCCCATCACCTAGCGTATACGTTACCCCAATGCCTTTCATATAACATTGTTCCCAGGATTAAATACCCTCAAATTTTATTTTAGATATATTAGTTACCTCATAATGCGCCAATCAATACTCCAAAAAGTCCTTGCCACGCGAATCGGTCTCTGAGCAACTCGAATCTAGCTAAAGCAACTTAATATCATCAATTATAGCCATAGGACACAATTCCACATAATAAAGTTAAGGTCTTTAATAAAATTCAGAAAATCAACCTAATAGGTCAACCATGGTCCCGCACCATGGAACCCGACAAAACTTACAAATTTAGAACACCCATTAAATTACGAGCCCAACCACACTAATTTCATCTAATTCAGTCCACAAATTGACCCTCAAATCACCAAATCTCACTCTCTAATAACATAGTCTAAAATTCCCAAATTTTACTCTAGATTCACATAAACTAGGTGTAACAATCAATGGGTAATTAATATATATCATCAAAATTGATTAAGCTTCACTTACCTCTCCAATTGTAGCAAAAATCCTCCTAAAATCGCCTCCAATCGAGTTCCAAAATACCAACTATGATTAAAATGACCAAACTCTCGTTTTTATGTTCTACCCAGCGATTCTCGCACCTGCGGTTCACTCGATAGCACCAGTGATGCTGCTTTTGCACCAAAAATCACGCATATGTAGAAACCACTTAAATCTGGAACATGTGCATCTACGGTCCCCTCTCTGCACCTGCAGGATCGCTTCTGCGATCCACTTCCGCATCTGGCGACACCCAGGCCTCCGTCTAAACTTTGCTTCTAGGCTCACTCATCCGCATCTGTGGGCTGGCAGATGTGGTAATTCCCTTGCAACTACGCTCTTCCCCAGCTCTAGCCTAGCCCACATCTGCGATCACCAAGCCGCTTGTGTAGCCTCTCACCTGCAGCCAATCCTTCGTAGGTGTGATTGCACCAGAACCTGCAACCTTCAACATTTCCTCTAAGGCTAAACATGATCCGCAACTCATCCGAACCACATCCGTGGTCCCTGGGACTCCATTCAAACATACCAACAAGTCCCAAAATACAATTAAACCCACTCGAAGCCTCAAATCACATAAAACAACACCAAAACCTTGAATTCCAAATCAATTCAAGCCTAAGGAAACCAATGAACTTCCAACTTACAAAACTCATGCCAAACCATAACAAATCAACTCCGAATGACATCAAATTGTACATGCAAGTACCAAATGACAAAACGGACCTATTTTAACTTTCGAAACAAAATTCTTAACCCGATATCAACAAAGGGAACTCTCGTTCAAACCTCTCAACTTTCCAAACCTTCATTTTTCCAACATTTGCCAAAAAAAAAATAATCAACATACAAACCTCCAAATCAACATACTGACATACACCTAATTCTAAAGTCACCATACAAAGCTATTGGAAACCATCAAAACACCATTCTGGAGTCGTCTATACAAAAGTGAAACTTCGATCAACTCTTTTAACTTAAGCTTCCAACCTTGGGATTAAGTGTCCAAGGTCACTTCGAAACTTTTCGGAACCAAACCAACCACCCCCTCAAGTCACATAACCACAAATGAACATAAAAGAGGCAATTAATAGGGGAACATGGCTACAATACACAAAACGACCGGCCGGATGCTTACGACAAGGTGCTTACTATTACTTCATATAGTAAAAGGATCCTCTAAACATGGTTTGAACCTGTAGAGGGGCCTAATCACATAGCATAAAATACACCTAATATAAGTTCATGTAACTTTATTGATCGCGTTAGAGAAAGAATATGAACCTATATTCACTTTTACTTATTTTATAAATCACAAAGAATCATACTTAAAAGAGAATGGTGTCACGCCCTGACCTTGGGGAGCTAGACGGTGCACAACTGAGGTAACTCAGTCACGCAAGCCTACCTGGTGCCTGCTACCCAACCTTGACCTTGAATAATTAACAAAGAAATAATGTTTTATGATCAATCTCGAAGATGGGAATGCAGAATACTAATTTTTATTCATTAAAGGGGGTTTCATTGATAGATAACAAAATGATATAGGTTTATGTATTATAGGTGGAATAACATGACAAAACAACATTTATTGTTTATCCCTATAAGGTAGCAAAGTAGCCATTTGTCTTATGAAGTTGTGGCTTCGATGGACCGAATGATGCATTAAATCTCAATTAATAGGCTTAAAGATGATGCGAGTTGACATTCTTATGAGATATAGGATAATGTTTCGATAAAGTCATAAAGTTATGTTAAACATAAAGAGTAAAGTGAAGGATAAAATGAGATATGAAACCATTGGGCTTATGATTAGGCTATGGTGAGCCGAATGGCACTTCCACTCTTGGTCAGCGGACTCAACTGCTAAATTTCTAAAGATGCTGATAAGGATATAAATTCATGATAAAGTATAGGAATAAAGTCAAGGATAAAGTGAGATATAAAGTTGTCTGCTTATAGTCGGGGTTGTGGCGGTCTAATAACGTCTTCGGTCATGTTTGGTAGACTTGATATTTATTCAATTCCATCGTTTTGTAGCTTTTGTCGTTCTGTATTTAAAGAAAATTTATTAGTTTTGGAATGGTTGTTGGTTCGTGTAGACTCGAAGCTTGGCTTTGTTGATGCTTCATTCTTCGTTTGTCCCTGGATCTTGTGATCTCCATTCAGAACTTGGTTGATGAACAATTGTAAAATTATTGTTTTAAAACATAAGTAATTTGAAAGAAATAAATATTTAATTATATGTTCATATGTATAGATTTACTATAATAAAAACTTCTGTCAATTCTTAGATTGTGACACGTTTTCGAAATAGGTCAAACGTCTTTTGTCTATATATTCCTTTTCTGGATGGCCTCGATCAAACAGTAGTTTGACAATGTCCAATTGTTTCTTTGTATGTGTTATCACAAAAAGTGCCCTAGTTTTCAACTTGGGAAATATTAAATTTTTTATAATGAGACCGAACCCACAATGTCACCTACGCATCCGCTCTTTAACGGGAATCAGGTCAAACATAGTTCATTATATAAAAAGTGAAAGTTATAAAACTAATCTAAAGTCTTCTTTAAATGTAGCGTCTTGACTTCTTCTTTAGTTTTTTCGTCTATTCACCACTTCAGTTTCTTCTAATTTGAATTTTGCCTCGTCCCTACGTTTTCTCCATGTTGTCTTCAAATTCTTGGTTGGCGTTCAGATTTTGTTCGTTTTTTTGTTATGTGTCACAATTATAAAATTGATAGATTTGTAAATTTGCTAAAATATAAGATAAAAAATAATTGAAATAAAATTTAAAAAAAAGGAAAAACAGAAAGTAGATTCATTGATTTTGGGTTTAAGGTTTCAAAAGAGGAGGAAAAACTACAAAATTTAGACATGATTCAGGCCTTAGTTTTGGAATCGTGCTAATGCAAAAATTATTACTACTAGTTCATTCTACCAATACTCCCGGTGAACCGAAGACAAAATACAAGTTCTTATCTCTAAGGTCTTTTCTAGCTCAACACTTGAAGTGGTCGACTTCTTGGTGCAATCTTTTAGAGTCTCATTGTCATCATCTTCTATCACGATCACAAATAGATTTTTGAACCCCACGATGAGGTCATCTCTAATAGTTGCTTCAGTTGCCGACTTGGAAAATGTATGATCCAACGAGAAAAAGGGAATGTCAACCTTCTTCGGCATTGTTTTTTCAGTTTTAACTCCGTCAAATGCTCTCACAGCATTCATAATTTGCCTAGGGTAAAAGGTATATTTATCCAGCTTTTCTATTCCCTCAATGATAGGTATTGAGTAGTAAGAGTAAGTAGAACAGTTACCTTCTCCATGAATTACAATTTTCTGATGATCCCATTCAAATTTCAGACTCTGATGCAAGGTGGATGGAGTTGCACCAGCCATATGAATATGGCCTACCCAACATTAGATTGTAGGTTGAGGATATGTCCAATATTTGGATTTCAACGGGGAACTCCACATGTCCGATTAACAACTCCAAGCATATTTTCCCAATGACGTCCCTCTGGACTCTATCTAATCCTCCAACTCTGATATTGCTTCTCCGAATTCCTTCTATATAGATTCCCAACTCATTAAGTGTGTTGAGAGGACCAATATTTAGTCCAGATCCTCCATCAATCATCACTCTAGCAATGAATTTGTATCCACACTTAATGGTAATATACAGTTCTTTGTTATGTCCAAAATCCTTAGGTGCCAACTCACTCTTGTGGAAAGAAACAGCATGAGACACATTAGTAGTTATGGAAATGCTTCTAAGGAGTAATTTAGTCTTGGTTAATTTTTTCTCTTGGACTGTACTCTCCTCTCCAATTACTTCAATAGTTCATTCAAGATTCCATTTCTCAGTAAGTATCACCATGGTTCAGTAAAGGATTGTTGTGAACATTAGGATAAACACCAATAAGTTGAATCACCCTTTCCCTGATCAAGGCTTCAATCTTGTTCTTAAGCCCACAACAATCCTTAATATCACGCCCCTGAACTCCAAAATGGTATGCACAACACCTTGAACCATCAAACCTCTATGTGATAGGATTAGGATTATTCCTTTCAATAGGTCGTACCATACCTGCTGCATTTAACCTTTGGAATAACTGAGCATATGGTTCGGCTATTACGGTGTAGTTGTGGGTTTTCTTGATTTCGGGATTTGGACAAGGCCTAGATGCGGCATATGAGCGATTTTGTTAAATTGGAGCTTAGACAGGTTGGTTGGATTGTTGGTATGATCGTGGATTTTGGTAAGTATAGGGTCGAGGTTGGTAGAAGTTTTAAAGGGTTTTATAGACAAGGTAAAGAGTTTGTGGAGCTTGTTATGGTGTCTGGGAGGTTGTATATGTGTAAGGGTAAAAGGGTTGATATGGCTGGTTCTGGTAAGGAAGAACTTGACTTGAATTGCGTCCTTGGATATTCGCGACAGGAGATACGTCTTCTATATGCTTTTTCTTCGTATTGACAAAACCATATTAAATTTCTTTATTTGAATCTTGCAAGGCTATGAGGTCCTGGATTTTTCCTGATTTAATTCCTTCTTCCAAGGCTTCTCCTATTATTGCAATTTCCGTGAACTTTTATCCTGTCATGCTAATCACCATCTCATAATATATGGTGCCGCCTTGGAATTCATTAAAGGTAGTGGTCATCTCATTGTCACTCATCGGGGGTTGAACTTGCAATGACCCGGTCGGTTTTTGTATGCTTGAGAAATATTCCCCTATTTGATGCTTTCTATATGTGTGTTTGTTATTATGTGACTTGCAAGTATGGTTGGTCTGATTTTGAGAAGGATTTGGAATGAACCGGAAAACTTATTTCCATGGTTGAAAGCTTACGTTATAAGGGTAGACCAAGGATTTACATTTGTATAAACGACCTCGAAACGGTATTTTAAGGGTTCTAATAGGTTCAAATGGTGGTTTTTGACTAAGGCCTATGTCTGAATTTGGATTTTGATGTTCCTGGGTTGATTGATTCTAAGAGGCGAAAGTTGAAACTTTGAAGGTTTGGAAAGTTTATAGGTCTGATCAGAGTTGACTTTGAGGTTGTCGGGGTCGGATTGTCATTCCAAAGGTTGGAATAGGTTCGTCTTGTCATTTAAAACTCGTGTGTAGTATTTGGGATTATCCCGAGTTGTGTAGATGTGGTTCAGCGTGACTTTTGAAAGTTTGGAAGTTTGTTAGATCATTCAGCTTGAATTGAGGTACACTTTGTGGTTTTGATAGTATTTTGTATCATTTGAGACATCGAGTAGGCCGTGTTATGATTTGGGTCTATTGGTGCAATCGGACGGGGGCCCGAGGTGCTCGGATGTGTTTTAGATTGGTTTCTAATCGTTTGGAAAAACTGTTAGCTGGTCTGGTGCTGGTGCATCGCACCTGCATAGATAAGGTGCGCAAGTGTGATGTCGCACGTGCGAAGATGGGGAGCGCAGATGCGAAGTGGAGCTGGTTGGGGCAGTGGTCACATTTGTGACATTTGGCCGCTTCTACAAACAAGATACACAAATGTTTGATGGTCGGTGGAGAGCTGGGCGCAGATGCGCTGCTTTTGTCCGCACCTGTAGGCTTGCAAGTGCGAGGTATTTAACCGCAGATGTGGAGAGTGCTGGGCAGAGTCTATTTATCGATGGTTTGGCTTATTTTTTCACATTCTTAGATTTGGAACTCAGATTGGGGAAATTTTTAGGCGATTTTCACCACTTGGATCGGGGTAAGTGCTTTAACGCGAATTTGGTTATTTTTCGCTTGGATCGGTGGTGAAATCTAAAGGAGAAATTTGGGGATTTGACTATGGTTTTGGAGAGATAAAAATGGAGATTTGAACCTTGATTCGGAGTAAGATTTTGATGAAACTTGTATATTTGAACTTATATTTGAATGTGTAATCGGGATTTATGTCTTTTGTCCCGGGTTGACATTTTGCAATTTGATAAATATTAGAGTTTTTTCACTTGAAATCTATTTCTATAGTTGTGTTCGATATTATTGAGTTATTTTTTGCTAGATTCGAGCTGTTTGGAGGTCGATTCACGTGGGAAAGGCTTTATGGAGTATTGATTCACGCGCTTTGAAGTAAGTAACTTGCCTAAACTTGGTTTGAGGGTAATTTAACCATTGGCTATAATATGTGTGATATGTTGGGGTGACACACATGCTAGGTGACGTGCGTATATGTGTATGTGATGTTTAGCTTAAAGCATATATATTTCTATGTATATCGCCTCATATTTGACTCTTGTTTCGTGAAATTGGTATGTTAAATGCTATGATTTATATTAATTTGAAGTGTTTTTATGTGTAGGAATGAGTCGGGAGCAATTGGGGGGCGAAACGCGCAAGATTTGAGCCAAAACGAACAAATCCGGACGAATTGGGCATCTGGGGGCCACAGGCAGCGCCTGGCGCCACCTGTGGTGCTGGAGGCAGAATGGCAATTTGAGGTAGCGCCCTGGTGGGTGCCTGGCGCTGCCCAGGGCGCCGGTGACGTGATTTTGTCCAAATTCGCCCGGGACAAGGTTATTTCGGCCCTAGACCTACCTAACATGTATAAAAGCAAGACTAAACCTATTTTTGAGGGGGGAGACGCCACCTTGGAGGAAAAACACACACGGGATCATTAGGAAGCGGAGAATTCTTAGTTTTCTTCATCTTTTTCTAGTATTTCCAATTGATTCAAAACTTATGCAATTGTGTGATTATATTATGAGTGGCTACACACCCATTGTTCTGGGGTTGTGATTAGCCGGGAATATTGTTGTTTAACGTTAACTTAACCTTGATTATAATTCACCAACATATGGTTGTTTCTTCAATTCTGTGTTTAATTGCTTAATTGTCTAGCCAGCAGTTGGGTTCTATTTACTATCTATGCTATGCTTGGGAAAGCCGTGTTTAGATTAGAGAAGAGTTGAAGAGAGCATGATCTTAACCCTTAGGGGGAGCAGATTTGTGGTTAGGATAGGAATATACCTAATCACCGTGCTTAATTAAATATCATGATCTTAATGCGTTCTTAATAGATTGATTTCATAGGAATATAGGCGTTAATCTATTGAGAATAGGTGAGTAGTACTTCGTGAGAAGGCTATGAGAGCATTTATCGATTAATTAGCAACCATGAGTGAATTATATGAAAGGGAGAGTTAATTTGAACACAATACGATTGGTAAATCGATCACAACCCTGGAATACTTGTCTCTACTGAATAAACAACAATCAACTAGTTACTTGATAATTTAGTTATTACTTAGAATTGTAGTTTAGCATA
This sequence comes from Nicotiana obtusifolia, assembly GCA_002018475.1. NCBI lineage: Eukaryota > Viridiplantae > Streptophyta > Magnoliopsida > Solanales > Solanaceae > Nicotiana > Nicotiana obtusifolia. Next base: position 310,660 of record MCJB01004058.1, read on the forward strand.
ATTAAACTCTTGAACTCGAAATTAGCTTGACGGAACAACAATATTGGTGTGTTAGTGAGTAGTTGATATAAGTTCCTGTGGGTACGATATCTGGACTTCCAAATCCTATATTACTTGTCGGCCACGTATACTTGCGTGTGCGTTTGGGTGCAACAAGTTTTTGGCACCGTTGCCGGGGACTTAAAAATTAGATACTTTGCCGAATTAAGCTTTTATTAGTTATTTGCTCAAGTTTTAATTATCAGTTTATCTTGTTTGTGTTAACACAGGCTCTTCTCTTGAATGCGGAGGAGTAGAAGCGCAAACAATCTCCTTCCTCTTGATCCTGAAATTGAATGGACACTTCACAGAGTGAGAAGAGAGGTCGAAGTTAGAAGTGGAATAGAAAGAGAGTTGGACATCGTAGTTCAACCACAGCCAATAGTGATGGTAGGTAATGCAGAGCTTTCGGTGATAGAAGCCGCAAGGCCCAATCTTGCTAATATGACTCAGGCTATTGTGAAACCTGAGATCACAGGGCATTTTGAACTCAAACAGTACATGGTACAGCTGATTCAGTCCACAGGGCAATATGTGGGTCTATCTCATGAAGATCCGCAAAGGCATATTCAAAATTTCTTGAAAATTACGGACACCTACAATTACCCGAACATTTCCAAGGATTATGTCAGGCTGACACTTTTTCCCTTTTCACTGCCGGGGGAAGCAAAGGAATGGTTGCAGAAAGAGCCCGGAAACTCAATCCACATTTGGGACGATCTAGCAAGGAAATTCTTAATCAAAATTTTCCCCACCAAGAAGACAAAGTCATTGAGGAGTCAAATTCTTGGGTTCAAACAATGGGATGGAGAGACACTTCGTCAAGCCTGGGAAAGATACAAGAAGCTGCTTAGAGATTGCCCGCATCATTGTCAGACTGATGAGGTATTGGGACACACTTTTGTTGATGGATTAGATGAGGCCTCAAAGATGAATCTTGACTCAGCTTGTGGAGGTAGTTGCATAGCAAAACCATATAGTGAGATTCAACTCTTGCTGAATAACTTCACTGCTAATGATCATAACTGGCAAGGAGATGAGGATTCACGCAAGGCAAGTAAACAGAAGGCAGCCGGGTTGACTGAGCTTGATGACTTCTCGGCCATGAGAGCTGAGATAGCAAAATTGGCAAACCAGATGAATAGAATGACAATGCAACAGGGACAACAAATGCAACATGTACAACAGATGTCTCCTTGCTGCGAACTATGTGGTGACAACCATATGAGTGACATGTGCCCCACGAATCCAGAATCTATATACTATGTGGGACAGCAGAGCAGGGTTCCAATGAATCAGAATGTCCAATATGGGAAAACTTATAACCCAAATTGGAAGAATCATCCCAACTTCTCATGGGGTGGAAATCAGCCGAATCAGAATCATTATAGATCCCAAGGAAATTTCAATCAACCTCAGAAACAATCTCAACAGGTAGAAGAGAATGGGAATGAATTGTTGAAGCAGTTATTGCTTGACAATAAACAGTTCAGAACCGAATATCAAGCCCTCACCACAACAGTGAGAAATTTGGAGCGTCAAATGGGACAGCTTGCCAGTGCTCAAAACACTAGACCAATTTGAGCTCTTCCAAGTGACACTGAAACAAATCCTAGGGCGGCCCTTAATGCCGTGTGGTTGAGGAATGGGAGACAACTAGAAGAAGTTCAGTGTAAAAAGAGGAAATAGGTGATTTTTAATGAGAGGCCAACCACTATAGAATCAACATCAGAGAAAGCTAAGGAGCCAGAGAAGCCAGCTGGAGAGGAGGTGGCTGAGCAACCCCCACAATTGGTTGCAAGGCCACCACCTCCATTCCCTCAAAGATTGCAGAAATTAAGAGATAATGTCGCATATAAAAAGTTTCTAGATATCTTGAAGCAGGTGCAAATTAATATTCCATTGGTTGACATCTTACAAGAAGTACCCAAATACGCAAAGTACATCAAGGACATTGTGGCAAATAAAAGGAGGCTAACCGAGTTCTAGACTGTGGCACTTACTGAGTGCAGTTCCAAAATTCAAGGTAAGTTGCCTCATAAATTGAAGGATCCAGGTAGTTACACTACCCAAATCTCGATTGGTAAACATGCTGTTGGGCGAGCTTTATGTGATCTTGGAGAAAGCATCAATTTGATGCCGCTATCGGTGTTCAGAAAGTTGGGGTTGGGTGATCCAAACCCAACAACAGTTATCTTATAGTTAGCTAATCGCTCCCTTGCTCATCCTGAGGGAGTGATTGAAGATGTGCTAGTTCAAGTGGGTTCTTTCATATTCCTTGCTGATTTCATTATCCTGGACTACGAGCCCGATCAGGAAGTCCCATTTATTTTGGGGCGTCCATTCGTAGACACGGGTCGAGCTATTATTGATGTTTGCGAAGGAAAGATGACGATGAGAGTAGGTGACCGAGTAGAGGTATTCAATGTTTATAAAGCACTCAGGTTGCCAACCCACTACGAAGAATTATCCATGATCTCTGTGGTGGAAAGTGACTCCATATCATTAGTGCCTTACATGAGCCCTGTAGATCCTGTTGAACGAGTATTGATTAGGGATATGGAAAATAATAAAGATGAAATGATGGGAGAAATTGTGC
>MCJB01004069.1:2837-59837 GCA_002018475.1 Nicotiana obtusifolia
ACCCCCCCCCCCCCCCCCAACTCAAAGAGGTGCCAATGCCATTTGCTGAAGCTCGCAGCGAATGAAGCACTATATCATAATCATCCGGGTAAAGGATCTTGTTAGTAACATATTCGATATATGATACTGTTGCACTCTATTTTGCACGATTCAAAACAAGATTCAACTTGTGATTTCCCTGTTGATGATAAAAGAAAGTCTCCACCTAATATTTAAAGGTATACTAGGGTACCTATTTGATTACTAAGTGTGACCATGTAATATTTGCCCTACGAAAATATTCCTACAAAATCTACAAAAAAATAATTTTTCTTATTGATTTTGATTTTTGTATAATTTTAGAAATTTCTTTTTCCATATTTAGTTATATTTTTGTGCATATTTAGTATTTCAAAATCATAGAAAATACCATAAAAATGTCCAATTCTTCATTGCATAGCACCTTAAATTTTACTTGTATTTTTAGGATTTAATAACATACAAATTGCTTAATTAATATATACATTAGCTTTAATCAATTTGTTTAATTAATTAGTTTAAGTGCTAATTGGGTCTTTGTTGCAAAATAAATGCAATTAGAAGCAATGTTGCTATTTCTGAAAAGATCTAAAGGAAAAATGAAATGATGTTAAGACAAAAATAGGGCTAGGCCATTGTCTCAAGCCCAGTCCTGGTTGCAACCCGTCCAACCCAATCTTTATACCCGATCCACCCTATCAGTGACCAAAATGACACCGTTTTGGTCACTCTCAATCTCAACCATTGATCGCCCCTTAATCCGATTGTTAAGAACTCATCCCTCACCCCCTATATATGTGTCCGAAACCTAGATTTTCGACTCCCAAACCCTAGCGACCATTCTCACATCTTCGTCTCTCACTCTCGCTCTCACAACCGCCGCCGGAAATCGCCTCACGGTGGCGGACCACCTCCAAATCACCCCTAATCACTACCACATAATCTCCTTTGCCTACTCATTCCTAATCCCCAAAACCATTCTCTTCAAAAACCCCTACAACTTCACGGATTTTAGATCTAAGAAGTTGGAAACCCTAATTCTGCCATTGTCGATTCTTGAGGTTTCAGAACGCGATTAGATTCGAGACTCACATCAATCGATTGTTCTGCCCTGTAAGTTCTGTTTGTATTGTGCTATTAATGAAACTATCTGTTTGAGTTGAAGCTAAGCTGTAACTGCTCGCCGCTTCCTGTTTGTATTGTTCTGTTAAAAACCGTTTGCTTAAGTTAAATTTTAAGTTGCAATTGTTTGCTGCTTCAAAAACTTCATCTACTGATCTACTGCCTAGTCGATTACTGTTTAAGTTATGTTTAAATGCTATTTTGAGTGAAAGTTACCTGTATTCTGATCATGAATTTAGTTTGATGTTTGTCCAGTTAAGTAATCATGTTTTGAGGGATATTGTTTAAACTAAAGTCCAGTGAGTCCTCAAGTTTGATCACTGATTGATCAAATTTGAGGATTGAAAGAATACATGCAATGCTGCAATGTGTTAGTTGATAACTTCACTTTCCTACAAGCAGTGAAGAAAAATCTGGGATGCAGACATATGTGTATTCGTATAGTTATTTTTCAGTTTTGAAGCTGTATTTGATAGGAATAGCCACTGTGATGTACTAAGTCTAATTCTAGCGAATTTGAATTTTTTTTATCTATTATTGTAGTTAAGTGTACAATATTATGAACACTATATGCTTTAGACGATGTATTTGATAGGAGTAGTCACTATAATATACTAAAATTTCATTCCAGTAGCTTTGAATTCTTTGTCTATTATTGTAGTTAAGCATACAGTATCAAGAACATCATATATTTTGCTGGAACTTGTAGCCTTTACGGGCATTTGTCTGATTTTAAGTTAAATTGGGCTTAGATGTAAACTGATCCAGTTAGTTTACCACAAATGTAGTATGCAGAAGTGTAGGCGATTTGTGCTTCAATCCAGAGCCCCTTTTAACGCTACAGATGGCCCATAAGGAGATGTAACAAGGGCCGTCGACATCAATTAGTCGAAATGGGCTGGCAAATGCACTGAGGGCTTCACGTTAGCCCAGGCCTATTCATACTTAGTATGTTTCACGAAATGGGCTGGCAAATGCGCTGAGGGCTTCACGTTTAGCCCAGGTCTGCTCATATCCAACAATTAGCCCTACCAAGATATTATGGCCTCACAACAAATGTCCAAATAGTTTAGATAAAATAGTCCTCAAGTACCATAGTTTGCTTTAAGCGCATTTAACTAATTATCATGACTATGGGTACGGTTCCCGTGGCATAGTGACGAGATATATATATATATATATGAATCTCAATTCAAGTGCGCATTTCACGTGACTTGACTATAATTTCAAATAGTATTAATAATAATAATAAACATGTTGTAAATTGCAGTGCGTTTCACGTGGTGCAATTCTCAATGTGTACAAAAATAATAAGTGCACAACATCACGAGTTATTTAAATAAATTCCGTAAATCCTAAAAGGCAGTTAAAAGTGGTTAGAATGCACAATAGATTTTAAATATATCTTAAATCAGATAATTAGGCCAATCATTAATAGCTGAGCGACCGTGCTAAAACCACGAAACTCGGGAATGCCTCACACCTTCTCCCGGATTAAGAGAATTCCTTACCCGGTCTTCTGTGTTCGCGGACCATAAATAGAGTCAATTTCCTCGATTGAGGATTTTCAAATAAACTGGTGACTTGGGACACCATAATGAATTATTCCAAGTGGCGACTCTGAAAAAAAAAAAAAATAAATAATCTCATTTCGAACAATGTCACTTTAATTGGAAAAACTCCCGTATCCCCCGGGAAAAAGGAAGTGTGACAGCTCTGGCGACTCTGCTGGGGATTGAACCTAGAATCTCTGGTTCAGGGTTCAGAATTCAAGCTTAGAATAACTCTTATACTTGGCTTTGTTTGTTATTTGATTTTTTTTTTATATGTTTGAACCTAATGTGCTAAATGCCACTTTTACCACTTTGATAATCTGTGAACTGTATATATAAACTATTACAAAATCCTATCTTCTCTCCGAGTCTTCTAAATCTTCTGGGAAGCGCACGTTGGCATGACTTCTTTTCTGTTAGAATGTCACATCCCTAAATTTAGAACGAGGATCGGATCAGTTACAAAGCCGGATGGCCTTTTGGTTTCCGGTACGTTGCCCTCCCCCTCCCGGCTCGAGTTGTCCACTTGGGTAAGCCAGGTCTAGAACAATACACCCCAGGGTTCAAACCTAGCATAACATAGCCTCATGCTGGATCCCTAGTAGGAACGTTTGTTTGCATCATGTGCATTTGACTTTGGGGACTCAACATAGGGGTTAGGTCCGTCTAGGATAGGTGTACCCAAAATTAAAAGACCAACCTGATGCATTTTATGTGCTACTTGTGTATTTATTTATTTCGGCTTGCATGTTGACCGGCTTCTAGAATATGAAAAGAAAATCAAGAAAAAACCAAGAGAGGAGAAAACTCACCTAGTTCTGAAAATCCCGGTATTTAAAAAAAAAAATCCTGAAACTCTGTCGAAATTTTTTTGAAAAAGAAAAGACATTTCAAAATAAGTTACCCTTTCCCTGTTGCCTCAGAAATTATCGAACTACGCGGGTTTGATTCTCACTGGATGTGAGATACATAGGCAACCTTCACAAAAACATATCAAAAATTTGAAATGTTGTCATTTTGTCATAAATAAAGTTGGGTGATGCCGTTTTTGTCCAAATAGTTAGGGATGTCCCAACGGGACGCCGGAAGACCATTTTTGCAAAAATAGCCACCTATGTCTCTTTCCACGTTCTAGCCACTTAGCAAGTCCAACCCTAAAATCTTCCTGTCCGAAGTGCTGAAGAATCGTATTTGAAAAAGTAGTCGTGATCTGTTTTCAAAATAAAAATAACATAAAAAAAAAAGATTTTAAATAAAATTCACTTGTTTTAACCCAGTCACCCTGATTTTTTTTAAAAATGTGTAGAATGAGCACTGTTCAGAACTTACCGGTAAAGGTTATGGACTGTATTCCGCTAGTACTCCACATGTGGTGGGAGGATTTGAGAAAATAGGGACGAGACAGGGTCAATCCATACCTGGGGGCACTCACTGGACTATTAAAGGTCCAACCTAGAAGTGATTTGATAGAGGCACTGGTATCACTCTGGAACCCCGCTCACAATGTTCTACACTTCTCTGATTTTGAGCTTACACCTACTTTGGAAGAAATATCGGGTTATGCTGGGAGTATAGAAGGATTAAGACACAACTACTTGGTATCTCCAAGGACCGTTACTCCCCACAAGTTTCTAGACCTACTAAAAATAAGAAGGTGTAGCAGTTGGAGTTTGCACTTTTCACTTCATATACTAGCGGTACAAGCACTTAAGAGGATTTGAGGACCCAGAAAATGAACTCTGCAGTAAAGGAAACAGGGCGAAATGGGAGACGCGTAGATGCTTTGCTTTCATGGTGACATTTTTAGTCCTTCTGGTGTTTCCAAGAGGAGATGGGCATATTGATTTGACTATAGCTAGAGTTGTCCATGTTTTGACTACCCAGGCTAAGTGTACCCTCGCTCCCATAATTGTGTCAGACATATTCTGAGCCCTCACATCCTATAAGGACGGAGTCAGGTTTTTTGAAGGATGTAATCTGTTATTACAAATGTGGATGATCGAGCATCTTTGTCACCATCCCAGATACATGAATTATGGTTGTACTGGAAAAAATTATATTAAAGAATTTGGTACACGAGCGACGAGGTTCGAAATGCCAGAAGGGGTCAAAGATTGGATTGCCCGCCTTCGTTGTATAACCGCGGATCAGATAGAGTAGACCTTGGATTGGCTCCCTGTTGATGAAATTATTTACATGCCCGCCACTCATCCATACTTCCTTCTGATGGGCCACCGAAGTATCCAGCTCTATGCTCCGTATCGGGTTTTGAGACAACTAGTAAGATGCCAAACAGTCCCTAGAGATAAAGATCTTCGTACTCATATGGTTGCAATCCGCTTCGATGCCCAATTTCCTGAAGATGTGGTTAGTCAAATTTGGAGCGAATGCCAGTATTTGGGGGCAGACACCATAGTACACGATTTGTCCAAGGGTGAGGTTTTACTGGGTTATGTGGCTTGGTATGGGAAGAGAGTTGTGACAAATGATGAATTTGAACGGCCGGCTAAAAGGCCCCATATCCAAGAATTTATTGATGTGGCACAAGAACAGTGGGTTTGGCTGGCCAAAGAAAAAGAATACCTGACTACCACAAGCAAATTAGAAGACCAAATCAGAACCATTAAATTTGATAGTGGACTGCAAGATGCTGAGAACAAGGGAGGAAAGAAAAGATTGGCCCAGGAGAATGAAGCCCTCCGAGCTCAGATCCGGAAAATGAAAATAGCCGCCAAAACGCCAATGAGAAGCGAGAGGGATGAAAAAATCATAAGCAATTTGAGGCGAAAGGTGCATGATTACGCAGCGGATCTGACCAAGGCCGAGGAAGACTTAGCAAAAGCTCGAGCAAAGTTGGCAAAAGTTGCAGAAGAACAAGCAAAGTCAGCCTGCCAATTAAAACAAAGATATGATAGAGCAATCACGATTTTAAGGGAAAAGCTAGTTGCCCTCGAAAATGAAATGGTTCGGCAGACAAAGGATTCCAAAATGGAAAGAGAATGTTGTTATGCACTGATTTTCCAATTAGAAGAGAGCGTGCAGAAGTTGCAAGACCAAAATAACATGGTCACACGGGTACTGGAAGCCCGTGCACAACAAATTGGACGCTTGCTCCAAGAAAAGAGTGTCATTAGAATGAGAATCAAAGAAATAGCTGATTAAGTTGTTACGAAATGCCATGAATGTGAGGGTATGACCAAATCTATGTTTGTTACCTCAGTGTCGTCCTTCGTTCGCCAAATGATGGTCGATCTAGAGTTCCTCCGGGAAGAGATTGCACGTCGGCCCGCGTCGAGACCGGCTGATGTCCGGCGAGCCCCTGGAACGACATTTGAAACTCTGATGTATTCTTGAATTTTCAGTTTTGTTTTTAGCCTATATTTTACTTTTCTTGAGTCTATTTGTCCTTTCATCTATACCAAGTTTTCTTGTTATTTGGTTTTGAGTCCCGTGACCTTTTCTCTTTTTGTTATCAGTACATTCGAGTCCTTGTAATAGAAAAACCAAAAAGATTTTATTAATGAAATTTTTGAGAGAACCCAAAATTCTCTTGGCATTTATTATCCTGAACTACGTAATGGTATGATTCATGCGGTATCATGATACGTAGGCAATCCCCACCGGATGCGATCATATCCCTATCTAATTTAAAAAGAAAAAAAAGAGAGAAGAGAAAATCAAGATATGAAGTGAGTGAATAAAAGAAAAGAGCTATAGAGTAAAAGAGATAGTGAAAGCCGGGATAAAACACGTAATCAGGGCAAAAATATTTTAGAAACGTTTAACTGTCCAGGTGCTTTTCATTCCCCAATGTGCGATTTTCTATCTGTTAAATATCTCAAATTGACAAGGGTGTTGTGTGCAACAAGTAGTAGGTCTTATAAGGTGGTTGGTTTTGTCGGAAATCTGGCTTCTCATTCCTATTTTACAAGATCAAAAGGAAAAGTCCCAATGGCTTCAGAAAGCAATCTCCGCATCACTAGCACCGAGGATAGCATTGGACCGGCTATTTCACAACTTAAGACGGAAAATTCTGAAGAAAATAAGATGTTACGTCTTCGCATGTTGGAAATGTGGGATGCTTGGTCCAACGGTAGAGAACTGCGAAGCACCATTCCTGGCTTCCTCGAGCTGGTTCCAAGGATTGTCGGAACCACTAACATCCCCTTGGCAAATTCATTCGTCCCATTTGTGTACCCATCTACGTCATCCTTCACCGGTATGCTTTCTGTGGTTCGCCCCCAGGCACCGTTCTCTGGAGCACCGTCAACGGTGGTTTCTGAGCCACCGGTCTTTACTATGGCACCGCCAACTATGCGTAGGCCATGCTTGGAGCCTTCAACATTCACTTTTTAGGGCCCACAATTTCAGCCAGACACAACTCATGCTACTCTAGACTCATATACTCAACCACCACAATATGAGTCCCTGATTGAATAAGAAAGAGTAGTAGGGAACCCTGAGCAAGAGGAAATGGCTCGGAAGATGAAAAGCCTAGAACAAAGCCTGAAAAACATGCAGGGCCTAAGCGGCCAAAAGAGTGTCTCATACTCTGACTTGTGTATGTTTCCCCATGTCCACTTGCCAGCGGGCTTCAAAATGCCAAAGTTTGAGAAGTATGATAGGCACGGAGACCCCATTGCTCATCTAAAAAGATATTGCAACCAGCTGTGAGGGGCTAGTGGAAAGGAAGAGTTGTTAATGGCCTATTTCGGAGAAATCTTGATAGGAATTGCCTCGGAATGGTATATGGATCAAGAAGCCTCCCACTGGCACATATGTGATGATCTAGCTCGATACTTTGTTAGACAGTTCCAGTACAACGTCGACATAGCTCCAGACAGAAATTCCTTGTCTAATTTGAAGAAGAAAGCCGCAGAAGGTTCTGCGAATATGTTATCAGATGGCGCGAGCAAGCCGCTAGAGTAAAACCGCCCATGGATAGCGCAGAAATGGTTATAGTTTTTTTGCAGGCCCAAGATGCCGATTATTTTCAAAACATGATGTCCACTATGGGCAAACCGTCTGCTGAAGCGATCAAAATCGGGGAAATGGTAGAAAACAGTTTGAACACTGGCTAAATGTTAAGTCAAGCTGCCTTGAAATCCACCTCCCAAGCCATCCAAAACAGTTCATGGAGTCTCACCAATCGTAAAAAGAAGGAGGAAGGAGTCATGATGGCTTCAAGATCACAAGGGCCTCGTCAATCATTTGACTGCTCTTACATGCTGTCCAGAATCTCACAGCACTATTATCCGCACCAAGATGCTGCCTATGCCATAGCACCGCCTCACTATGCGGTGATGAATGCCCAATCTTACGCCCATCCACTGCAGCATCATAATCAAGCCCAAGCTCCACTTCCCAGAAATAACCATGCCTACCAAGCTCCATATAATCCTCGTCCACCACAAAACACACACAAACATAATCAACGCCCTCGTGAACCTCCCAGGAAACCCAATTTTACTCCTGTTGGTGAGTCTTATTCCAGTTTGCTTCAAAAGTTAATCCAACTAGGTCTACTGCAAACTGTGCCTCCCAACCACCAGCATCTCGAGTCCCTATCATACAAGGCCGGAACCAGATGTGCTTACCTCAGGGGTAGAAGGCCATGATACAGAAGATTGTTGGACTCTCAAAAGGGCAGTCAAAAGCTTGATAGAGGAAAAATGAATTGTGTTAAGGGACGAAGAGATCCATAATGTGACTAACAATCCATTACCAGCTCACAATAATGGGCTGGTCATTGGAATGATTTGTGATGATGAGGAGTTCGATCCAGCATTGAAAGCCATCATTGCCATCGCCGATTCAGAGACAAAGCCCAAGGTGATGGCAAAACAGGTCAAAACTGAGGAGAAAGTGATTTTGGTACCTCAAGTTGTTGAAGCAAAGATTGGGGTGGCACCTGCTAAGAACAAGGTCCTCTATGTTCCTAAGGCCCTGAGGAAAGAACCGCTCATCTTGAATACTTCCAGGAAGTTTGAGGAGAAGAAGGTTACGCTGAATGTTCCCAAATTATATGTACCGAAGGGGACCTATGTGGCGCGTGGGCCCGTAATTTTACCAAGGATGACTGAGCCCGTGATTATAAGCCGTGCACCATAGAGCCCTATGAACGATCTTACCGCAGTCCCCAGAAACTACAACAGAACCATAGTTACTTACAAGAAAAAATCGGTCATGGGAGGGGTGAATGAAATGAATAAATCTGAGAAGTACCATAACCTAGGAGAGCTAAAGAAGTCCAAATTGATCAATGATAAATGATTGCCATCCAAGAAGCCTGTCAACAATGAGGAAGTAGAAGAGTTCCTCAGAAAAATGAAAACTTTGGAATATGCAATAGCTGACCAACTCCGGAAAGATCTCTCCCAGGTTTCGCTCTTATCTCTATTGCTGAGTTCGGATGAACACCGGAAGGTGCTCCTGAAAACACTCCATAAAGCATATCCTGATTAATATTTCTATTGAACAATTGGAGAGAATGGCAGAAAGATTCTTTGAGGTCAACAGAATCTCTTTCAGCCACGATGATTTGCCCCCAGGGGGAGCTGCCCACAACAAGGCCCTCCACTTGACAGTTAAATGTGAGGGCTATTATGTGGAGAGTAATGTTATATGGTGGATCCGGGGTCGACATTTGTCCTCTCTCAACACTACAGAGAATGGAGATAGGAACGAAAAGAATCCGCGCAAATAATGTCTGCGTCCGAGCTTTTGATGGGGTCAAAAGAGACACCATAGGGGAAATTGATCTAATTCTGACCATTAGCCTCGTGGATTTTGAGGTAACTTTCTATGTTTTGGACATGGAAACCTCATATAATTTCCTCCTGGGAAGACCATGGATTTATGCCGCAGGAGCTGGTCCCTCCACTCTCCATCAGATGGTTAAACTTGAGTATAATAATCAAGAAATTATTGTCCACAGAGAAGATGAGCAGTCCATCTACAGGGACCCTTCAGTCCCGTGTCCGGAAGCTAGGGAAGGTAGCGAACATATTATATACCAGGTTTTCAAAATTGTGGTAGCCGACCAATGCGATGAAGGGTCCTCGTTACCTCAACCTTGTTTATCTAATGCTTCAATCATGGTTGCCACTCAAATGATTAGACATGGGTATAAGCCCGAAAAGGGGCTTGGGTTGTCTCTACATGGTATCACCAAACCCATTATTTCAACCGCCAATGAAAAGTTTTTCGGTGTGGGTTTCCAAGCTACAGAGGCCGACAGAAAATGGACCGATAAGCGCAAAGAAAAAGGGTGGGTCCTGTCCCAGCCCATTCCACGCCTCGCCTAATCATTTGTCAAACCAAAGTATGTGGAAGAAGAAGAAGAGGCCTTCACGGTCGAAGAAATCGATGACATTTATGAATCTCTAAAGCAAATGTTATATGAGTCGCACATGGTCCAGCCAGGGGAACGTACGAGCGATGTTGAAGTGTAGTATATAGGATCAGATGCAATACTCCAAAATTGGAACCATTCCCTATCAGACGGGAGTCCCGTTAGTCTAGTCTTGCTATCTCTTCTGCATTACGAGTTATTTCAGGGTGTAACTCGAATGTCTTTACATTATTGTCATTTAGTTTTGATGCAAACCCTCGTATCTTCAATTCAATGAAATGGAATCAATATTTCATTCGCCTTTTTCCTTTTGTCCTGATCTTGTTGTTTTCTTTATCTTTTTCTTCTTCAGTTCTAATAATGCGGATTTAAATAACATGACATGCTTGCAAACTTCACGCTTAGCTCCTAAAATGCTGTCTAACTGTGAAATAATGAATCAAGAACCAGAATATGATGAGGATGAGGCTTTTAGGAAAATAAATCGAGGATTGGAAAAATTTGAGAATAAGTCTAAGCCAAACTTAAATGAAACCGAGCCATTCAACTTGGGTAGTCCAGACAAGATCCAAGAAACCATGATAAGTATTCACGCTGAGGAAAGAACTAGAGATGCATTGATTCAACTTTTGTTTGATTTCAAAGACATGTTTGCATGGTCCTATGATGATATGCCAGGGCTGAGTGTTGATCTGGTGGTACATAAGTTGCCTATATATCCCGTTCATCCACCCGTCCAGCAAAAGCAAAGAAAGTTCAAAACATATATCAGTGATAAGATCAAGGAAGAAGTAACCAAACAATTGAAAGCTGGTGTGATTCGAGTGGTCTGATACATCACGTGGTTGGCTAACGTTCTGGTACCGAAGAAAGATGGGAAAACCCGCGTGTGCGTTGATTACTGGGATTTGAACAAAGAAAGTCCCAAGGACAACTTTCTGCTGCCGAATATTCATATCCTTGTTGACAACTGTGCTAAACATGAGATACATTCCTTCGTGGATTGTTAAGATGGGTATCACCAAGTTTTGATGGATAAAGAAGATGTAGAAAAGACGGCCTTCAGTACACCTCGGGGCACTTACTGTTACAGGGTCATGCCTTTTGGTTTGAAAAATGCTGGGGCAACCTACAAGAGGGCTATGACAGCCATCTTCCATGACGTGATACACCAGGAAATTGAGGTATATGTGGATGATGTGATCATTAAATCCAAAACATAGGAAGGCCATGCGCGAGATCTGAGGAAATTCTTTGAGCGTCTGCGTAGGTATGATTTGAAATTGAACCCAGCTAAATATGCATTTGGGGTTCCGTATGGAAAGCTTCTGGGGTTCATAGCCAGTCGTGCAAAGGCATTGAGTTAGACCCGACCAAGATAAAGGCCATTGAGGACTTGCCACCTCCAAAGAGCAAGAAAGAAGTTATGAGTCTGCTAGAGAGATTGAATTACATCATTAGATTCATCGCCCAGCTTACTACCACTTGTGAGCCCATATTCAAACAGTTAAAGAAAGATGCGACAATGAAATGGGCAGATGAGTGTCAAGAAACTTTCGATAAAATCAAAGAATATTTGTCAAACCCGCAAGTTTTGGTTCCACCCGAGCCAGGAAGACCTTTGTTCTTGTACCTGACAGTCCTGGAAAATTCTTTTGGCTGTATCTTGGGGCAACACGATGTGACTGGGAAGAGCGAGCAATCCGTATATTACCTGAGCAAGAAGTTCACCAGTTATGAAGCCATATACACTTTGCTAGAAAGAACTTGTTGCGCCCTAATTTGTGTCGCCCAGAAACTCAGACATTATCTGCTGGCTTATATTATGTATCTCATAACCAGGATGGATCCTTGAAATATATATTCCAGAAGCCGAAGTCAACAGGAAGGTTGGAAAAAGGGCAAATCCTGCTCACAGAATTTGACATTGTCTATGTCACTCGCACGGCAATGAAAGCCCAAGCCTTGACAGATCATCTAGCTGAAAACCCGGTCGATGATGAATACCAATACCTAACCACGTATTTTCCAGACGAGTAAGTGAACTCAATTGAAGTAATACCAGAAGGCACCAATACTTGGAAAATGTTCTTTGATAGAGCTGTAATTGCAAAAGGTGTCGGGATCGGAGCAATTCTGATTTCACCCATAGGGCTGCATTATCCGTTAACAGCCCAGCTTCGTTATTTTTGCACAAATAATACAGCTGAGTATGAAGCTTGCATCATGGGAATGAACATGATAATTGATATGGATATAGAAGAGTTTTTAATTATGGGCGATTTCGATTTGATTATTCGGCAAGCCCAAGGTATATGGGAAACTCAAGACATCAAACTCATACCATATAGGCAACTTTATAATATCTTAGCAAACATTTCAAGTCCGTCGAGTTCAGGTATATTCCTCGATTCCACAATGAGCTAGCGGATGCACTAGCTACTTTGGCCTCAATGCTGCCGTACCGGGGTAATCATCGTATCGACCCGCTGGAAATTCAAGTCCGAGAAAGGCATGGTTATTATAATGAAATTGAAATGGAGTCAGAAGTTTAGCCATGGTATCATGATATACAAACAGTTTTTGAAAACAAAAGAATATCTCGAGCAAGCTAGTGGAGACCAGAAGAGAACTATCAGAAGGCTTGCAACTAGTTTCTTTTTGAGTGGGGAGGTCCTATACAAAAGAACCCAAGATCTAAATCTGTGAAGATGAGTAGATTTCCGAGAAGCTGAAAAGATCATGCACGAAGTGCATTCCGTAGTTTATGGGCCTCAGATGAACGGATATGTCCTTGTAAAGAAAATCCTCCGGGCAGGTTATTACTGGATGATCATGGAAAAAGATTGTTTCAGTTTCGTTGGGAAATGCCATCAGTGCCACCAGATACACGACGACTTGATTCATGCACCGCCTTCAAAGTTACACCCTATGTCAGCACCTTGGCCGTTTGTTGCTTGGGGCCTGGATGTTATTGGGCCGATCGAGCTGAAAGCTTCAAATGGGTACAGATTCATCCGGGTTGCCATTGATTATTTCACAGAGTAGGTCGAAGCAGTTACCTTCAAAGCTGTCACCAAGAATGCAGTGGTGGATTTCGTGCATTCCAACATTATTTGTCATTTTGGTATTCCTAAAACTATCATTATGGACAATGCTGCAAATCTGAATAGCCACTTGATGAGGGAGGTATGCGAACAACTTAAAATCACGCATCGTAATTTAACCCCATATTGGCCGCAAGATAATGGAGCTGTTGAAGCCTAAGCCTCAGGAAAATGATTCAGGGTTCTAGACTATGGCATGAGAAGTTTCCCTTTGCACTACTGGGGTATCGCACAATCGTGTGCACGTCAATTGGGGCCACACCCTACTTATTGGTTTATGGCATTGAAGCTGTAATACCTACAGAAGTCGAGATTCCCTCTCTTCGGATCATTGCAGAAGCTAAAATAGAGGATGAAGAATGGGTCAAAACTCGTTTGGAACAATTGACCATGATCGATGAAAAGAGAATGACCGCGGTTTGCCATGGGCAGTTGTACCAACAAAGAATGGCTCGTGCCTACAATAAGAAAGTGCGGCCCACAAAATTTGAAGTAGGCCAGCTCGTTATGAGACGTATTCTCCCAATCATGAAGAAGCCAAAGGGAAATTTGCTCCAAATTGGAAAGGTCCGTATATTATAAAAAGAGCGTTGCTAAAGGGAGTACTGTATTTGGGAGATATCGGGGGAAATGATCCCGAGACAACTGTCAATGCAGACGCAGTCAAAAGGTATTATGTTTGACCCATTCTTCACAATATTAATATTCTCTGATTGGGATGACGAAGGCTTTTATTCTCGCTACCCAAGTATCATTAACCCTTTTTTGCCAAGTCTTTGAGCCGGTTACTTTTCTTTGATTACCCTCTTTGGAACCGGTAAATAAAAAAAAAAGGAAAAAGAAGCAAAAGAAAACAAACAGAAGAAAAAGAAAACAAAACAGAAGAAAAATCAAACAAATATCCAAACAAGTGCATGTTGCTTGAACTACGTTTGACTTGATTCCGAAAGGATACATAGGCAGCCTCGCTCTGGGGTTCAGTCACACCAAAGTAAAAATCCTCATTTCCCTAAAAATTGAAACTGGGGCAGATGTTGCAATGGTTCGGTGATGTTTTCGCTTGAAAGGTTCTAAAGTTGTAATTCAATCTAAATCCTTCCTACCCAAATCATTTTCAAGTCCTTCCAACCAATCGACGAGGATGTTCAAGAATTGGAGTATACAGTCACTTGGACATGGTACAACCAAAACGAGAGAAATAAAATGAGAGAGTCTTATTGGTAAAAATTCGTACGGGCACCATAAGGCGATGGTAAGTAGAGAAATTAAAATAAGAGAGTCTTGTTAGTTAAAACACGCAAAAAGCACTATAAGGCGACGTTGAGAAGAGAAATGAGAGGGGTCAGCTGGTGAAAATCCGCAAAGGGTGCCACTGATAGAAAAGAGGTTCCTCATAGCCATTGGCATCAACACAGTCTGAGGCAAGGTTTTTCGGCAAAAGTTGTGATGAATTTCTGAAAGTCGGACGATTTATACAGATCAGGTATCCAATCTAAAAGGCATGTCATGTTCATTGAAGTCCGCACGTACTCCAGATAATTCTTTCTTTCTTTTCCCCCGAAGGGATACCTCTTGTCTAAATTCATTGTCCACTCCATTGTTTGTTTTTCTTTGAATCCCTTTCGGTCTAACTCTGTTTCCAAACTAAAGCAAAGGAAGAGACAGTAAGACTGATTTACAGGGCTCTTGTTTGATACAAGCTAATGTGTAAAAAGGGCACCCAACCTCGGCAGGGGCATCAAGTTAACCCCGACTGGCTATGGTGGCTGATTCTTTGAAATCAAAACTCTCGAAAGAAAGAAGTCAAATTGAAGTGTCTACAAGGGTGAAAGTGAAGTTGAAAAGGCTGAGTCCCACGCGACTAACCGTCTTGGCAAGGTATGAAAACCAAAGGATTCCCAAATGCTCTGAAGTTAAAATAGGAAGAAAGGAGTCGAATGCCCACAAAGGAAAAATAAAGTTGAAAAGGGTTAGGTCCCACGCGACCAACCTCCATGGTAAATTTTGGAAAAGCAAAGGTTCTCCGGGGCCAGAAATGAAAGCGGTATTCAGGAAACAACCAGTTGTAGTTGAAAGTATCATCAAAGAAGCCAAGCCGAGATTAAGTGACTAAAACATTCAAGGGCGCAAAACTAACCATCGTTTCAAACTAACAAATTGTTCTTTGTATGAAAAGCGGGAGACAGGTGCAATCCAAAAGAAACCTTGCAAGAAGCAGGTGCAACCGAAAGGAAACTGCGTAGGAGCTAGAAATGGCTCTACAATAGAAACAACTCCAAAAGGGAAGTCTTCTCTAAATTCTTTCCGACATTTTACTCGTTCTCTTAACAAAAGAAGAAAGAAAAGAAAGAAAGTTCAAAATTATGGTAGCATAGGATACATCAATCCCTAGCTGCATTTTTCCAACATAGGGTCTCCACTCCCTAGTTAATTTTATTTTAGACATAGGGTCTCCACTCCCTGGTCTCTTTTCCAACATAGAGTCTCCACTCTCTAGTTTATTTTATTTTAGACATAGGATCTCCACTCCCTAGTCTCTTTTCCAACATAGGGTCTCCACTCCCTAGTTGATTTTATTTTAGACATAGGGTATCCACTCCCTAGTCTCTTTTCCAACATGGGGTCTCCCCTGCCTAGTTGATTTTATTTTAGACATAGAGTCTCTATTCCCTAGTCTCTTTTCCAACATAGGGTCTCCACTCCCTAGCCGATTTTATTTTAGACATAGGGTCTCCACTTTCTAGTCTCCTTTTTCAATATAGTCCTAGTCTCTTTTCTAACATAGGGTCTCCACTCCCTAGTTGAATTTATTTTGGATATAGGTTCTCCACTCCCTAGTCGCTTTTCTAACATAGGGTCTCCACTCCCTAGTTGATTTTATTTTCGAAATAGGGTCTCCACTTCCTAGTCTCCTTGTCCAACAAAGGGTCTCCACTCCCTAGTTGACGTTATTTTAGATATAGGGTCTCCACTCACTAGTCTCGTTTTCCAACAAAGGGTTTTCACTCCCTAGTTAGGGCACCATTTTGAAAATCAGGGCACATCATTCTCAAAGAATTAGGTTTTCACCAGGTACACCAATTCCCACCTTTATTGCTTTCAATAATGAAGTAGTAAAGAGTTTTGTCATAAAAACTCACGAAATTTTCCTAGTGTAAACTGGGGCAGAAAATTTCTTTCTTTTGTTTATTTTGGTGTCCGAGAAGGTTTTACCTTGAGGCACAGGGTTCGACATGACCATAAGAAGAATTCTTAATCCAAAATTAAAAAAAAGAAGAAAAAGGAAAGAGGTGAATCCAAAATGCAGAAGCAGATAAAAGATGTGGACTGCTCAAGACATGACTAAAGTCACGAGGATTGCAATTCCTGCTTTGATCAAAAGAAACCGTGGAAGAATGAACTAGCACCTGCAACTAAGAAGCATCAAGGTTCAGATCAGAGTTTGCATGAAGGATCAATCAAGACTCAAGATCAAGTTTCGAAAGACGTATAGATAGGAATCTTGTAACTCATTGCTGATAGGCTTGTTCAGCTTCTTTTTCATTTTTACTTTGGTGTAATAAAGAGTTCAGCAAGCAACAACAGTAGCAACAACATAGAAATCGCAGCTTTTCGGTAGTCCCAGCTACCAAAACTTCTAGAACTACAGTAACCTGATTCCTTTATTGCCAAGGATATGTAGGCAACCTTTGAAGCAAGGATCGGTCAAACGTTTTTCAAATGCTTCCAACGGAGTATCAAACGGGCAAAAATTGCTCGTAATTGCTCACTTTATCTTTGCCCAAAAACTCTTCATGTCCTCGAGCAAAGAGGGGCAGTTGTGAGCATGTAATTTTTGTCCTACGAAAATATTCCTACAAAATCTACAAAAAAATAATTTTTCTTATTGATTTTTATTTTTGTAGAATTTTAGAAATTTCTCTGTCCGCATTTAGTTGTATTTTTTGTGCATATTTAGTGTTTCAAAATCATAGAAAATACCATAAAAATGTCCAATTCTTCATTGCATAGCACTTTAAATTTTACTTGTATTTTTAGGATTTAATCACATACAAATTGCTTAATTGATAAATGAAAATTACAAAAAAAAATATACATTAGCTTTAATCAATTAGTTTAATTAATTAGTTTAAGTGCTAATTGGGAATTTGTTGCAAAATAAATACAATTAGAAGCAATGTGGCTATTTCTGAAAAGATCTAAAAGAAAAATGAAATGCTAGTTAAGCCAAAAACAAGACTGGGCCATTGTCTCAAGCACAGTCTTGGTCGCAACCCGTCCAACCCAATCTTTATACCCGATCCACCCTATCAGTGACCAAAATGACACCGTTTTGGTAATGCTCAATCTCAACCATTGATCGCCCCCTGATCTGACGGTTCAGAACTCATCCCTCACCCCTCCTCCCTATATAAGTGTCCGAAACCGAGGTTTTCGACCACCAAACCCTAGCGATCATTCTCACATCTTCGTCTCTCATTCTCACACTCACTACCGCCGCCGGAAATCGTCTCACGGTGGCGGACCCCCTCCAAACCACCGCAAATCACTACCACATAATCTTCTTCACCTCCTCATTCCTAATCCCTAAACCATTCCCTTCAAAAACCTCTACAACTTCACGGAATTTAGATCTAAGAAGTTGGAAACCTTAACTCCGCCATTGTCGATTCTTGAGGTTTCAGAATGTGATTCGACTCGAAACTCACGTCAATTGATTGTTCTTCACGAGAACAATCGATTAATGTTACTTTTGGCTCATTTCGAGAGAGTGCTCAGACCCGTTGGTTGACGAATGTTACCAGAAAAGCTCACTTCGTTTGGCTTAGGTAATGTCCGTCCATTTTTCTTTTCTTTCTTTCTTCTTCTCCTTCTTCTCTTGTTCTGTTTTTTTTTTTTTTTTTTACATATTAGCATAATAGGTTTTAACAAATAACCAGTTCTCTGTTTGCATGTTTAGGATTACATAACTATTTGTTAAATTTGATGCATTATCACTGTTTCATGTTCGAAAGATTTCTGTTGCCTCGTGCTTTTGTTTAGTAGAGACCTGCCTTGATTGATAGTTAGGCCCGCTAGTCTCGATTTAGTAAGTAAAGGTTTAGGCGGGTTTGGGGGCTGTATTTGAAAAGAAATTAGACTTTAGGGGCCTTAGGAGTAGAAAATAAAAGAAGAAGGGCTCGAAGGAAAAGGACTAACTATAAATAGGCAGCTGGCAATGCCAGTTACAAAAATATTCCTTCCCCTCTGGCAGTCCCTAATTCACGCTGACATATTCCCTCCCCTTGTGAGATTCTCTGCTAGCTCCCAGTATATAAACATTCCCTCACTCATATATAGACACACTGATAGACACAGGAAAAAGAAGAGGAATTCGTGGAAATCTAGAAATTTTCTCATTCATCTTTATCCTCATTTCTCAGTAGAGAATACTTCAAAAAAAAATTCTGCTTCTGGGACTAGGAGTAGCATTCTAGCTGTGGAGTTGCTTGGTTTAGTTGCTAAAGTCGGTTGTTATTCTTTGCTGTTGAACCTTACCTTTCAATTCTTACTTGTATCTTGTCAAAGTCTTCTACTGATTCCTACTTCTAGGTATGCAGAAACTTCATCTGTAATTCTTCTTTGAGATATATAAAATAATGAGTAAACTGTTGACTGCATGACCCTGCCTACGTTTATGCATTTAGAATGTCCCCTGTAATTTCTGTTTGTATTGTGCTATTAATGAAACTATCTGCTTGAGTTGAAATCTAAGCTGTAATTGCTTGCCGCTTCATGTTTGTATTATTCTGTTAAAAACTATTTGCTTAAGTTAAATTTTAAGTTGCAATTGTTTGGTGCTTCAAAGACTTCATCTGCTGATCTACTGCCTAGTCGATTACTGTTTAAGTTATGTTTAAATGCTATATTGAGTGAAAGTTACCTGTATTCTGATCCGGAATTTAGTTTGATGTTTGTCCAGTTAAGTAATCATGTTTTGAGGGATATTGTTTAACTAAAGTCCAGTGAGTCCTCAAGTTTGATCACTGATTGATCAAATTTGAGGATTGAAAGAATACATGCAATGCTGCAATGTGTTAGTTGATAGCTTCACTTTCCAACAAGCAGAAAAGAAAAATTTGGGATGCATACACATGTGTACTCATATAGTTATTTTTCAGTTTTGAAGCTGTATTTGATAGGAATAGCCACTGTGATATACTAAGTTTAATTCCAGCATATTTGAATTATTTATCTATTATTGTAGTTAAGTGTACAATATTATGAACACTACAAGCTTTAGACGCTGTATTTGATAGGAGTAGTCACTATAATGTACTAAATTTTCATTCCAACAGCTTTGAATTCTTTGTCTATTATTGTAGTTAAGCATACAGTATCATGAACATCATATATTTTGCTGGAACTTGTAACCTTTACGGGCATTTGTCTGATTTTGAGTTAAATTGGGCTTAAAAGTAAACTAATCCAGTTAGTTTACCACAAATGTGGTATGCAGAATTGTAGGTGATTTGGGCTTCAATCTGGAGCCCCTTAACGCTACAGATAGCTCATAAGGGGATTTAACATGGACTGTCATAAATGCACTAAGGGCTTCACGTTAGCCCAAGCCTGTTCGTACTTAGTCTGCTTCACGAAATGGGCTGGCAAATGCGCTGAGGTCTTCACGTTTAGCCCAGGTCTGCTCATGTCCAACAATTGTCCCTGCCAAGAGATTATGGTCTCACAGCAAATGACCAAATATTTTAGATAAAATAGTCCTCAAATACCATAGTTTACTTTAGGCGCGTTTAACTAAGTATCATGACTATGGGTACGGTTCCCGTGGCATAGTCACGATATATATATATGAATCTCAATTCAAGTGAGCGTTTCATGTGAGTTGACCATAATTTCAAATAGTATTAATAATAATAAATATGTTGCAAATTGTGGGTGCGTTTCACGTGACGTGATTCTCAATGTGTACAAAAAAAATAAGTGCGCAACATCGCAACTTATTTAAATAAATTCCGGTAAATCCTAAAAGGCAGTTAAAAGTAGTTAGAAAGTTAGAATGCACAATGGGTTTTAAATATGTCTTAAATAAGATAATTAGGACAATCATTAATAGTTGAGTGATCGTGCTAAAATCACAGAACTCGGGAGTGCCTCACACCTTCTCCCGGGTTAACAGAATTTCTTTCCCGCTCTTCTGTGTTCGCGGACCATAAATAGAGTGAATTTCCTCGATTTAGGATTTTCAAATAAACCGGTGACTTGGGACACCATAATGAATTATTCCAAGTGGCGACTCTAAAAAAAATTAAATAAATAATCTCATTTCGAATAATGTCACTTTAATTGGAAAAACTCCCATATCCCTCGAGAAAAAGAAGGTGTGACACTAAGGTCATGTGTTTATTAGTCTGCTAACCGGTGAGATTTTGGGTAGGGTTCTTGTTTTTCTAAAGGGAAGGTGTTAGGCATCCCTTAAAATCTACATGAGGTAGTTCCATAGGACTTAGACTAGATTTAAAAGATTAGTTGTTTATATTCTGCTTAGCTAGTGTTAGGGGGTATGATATACTATATGTATCTAATTTGTAATTTGATACTTGAAAAGAGGATGTGTGGTTTTAAAAGGATATAAGCTTAGAAAAGTTTTAAAGATAATATTTGTATATACAAATGATTGAAAGAATTTTGAACTATTGTACATAATGTTTGTGTTTGTAAAACTTTTAAGATGGGGCTAGGTTGTAAAACACTTTTATATTTAAGGAATGCGGACACTTATGAAACTCTAGTGAAGTAAAAGTATTGTAAAGAAATAAGTTTAACATATACCTTGGTTTTTCAAATCTCAATTCTTAGGCTTTGAAGAAATCATTAAAAGCTTTTGGCTCGCGGTAGTACTTGTTTAGAAAAACTCATTTTTTTAGAATGTCAACTTCAGATTCCATTTCTGGTTTTTGAAAAGTGAGACTGTCGTCCTTTGCTGAGCTGATTAATAGCATAAATGATAAATGAATTAGGATTATCTACTGCTAGGTCCAATGTTTTTTCTAATCCTATTTTCTAAGGCTTGTCTTGATTATCCACATGATTCAAAGATATAGAATAAAATATTCAATAAAATATGGTAAGTGTTATATACGTGTGTAAAACAAGAATGAGCGTAAGTAAAGCAATAAAGAGGAAGAAGTGACTCTGGTTTGGGCCTGAAAAGAGGAAGGCCCAGCAAATAGCAGAAGCGGACAACAGCTGACTTCAAACTTCCAAATGCACAAGAACAAGACTTGGGCCTGAGTTCTTTGAGAACTCGGCAGGCCCAATGGTAATACATAAAGAAAGACATTAGATGTGTTACTCTATGCACATAACTATACATGAAATAAACTAATAAGGGCCTAAATAAATTATAACAATCAATAGCAATAATCCATAATATGAAAATTATACTAATGTGGGGTCATATATGGCAAAGTGATTCACATTGAAAACCTTTCATTGTCATTAAACACTAAACCTAAAGGGAGTAATAAACGTCAATAAATTAGAGGCTAAGGGTAGAATTCCATTCAAGGCCAAGGCACTCTTTGGATCCCTGACACTTCAAAGCTCTCAAGGGTCTCAAGGCCCAGGGCAGTGCTTGTGTCAGGGAGAGTAACCTAACCAAGAACTAAACTCTACTCTGAAATACCCCTAACCACTCACACTCATTCTTCCCTACATTTTTAAGTGCCAATGAGGCACTTCAATATAAATCCCCATACCACAGTGATACCACAACATGGAAGTATATATATTTTCCATAATAGTTGATACAAAATACTATAGGATAATAAGACAGCCAATCATCCTAGTGTAACCACAATATAATAAAAGTACATGATTCACTGTGAATGATATGTTAGGCATGCTCAAAATAAATCAGCTTCAAACACATATAGAGACAAAGGCAGTATTAGATTATTGTTAGGAAACCAAAACACCTGAATCATATGTCTTAAGGATAGAGGGAGTACATAGTCCAAACTCATAACAGGTTCATGAATACATCTTCTTAGTAGCCCTCAATCAAATTGATCAAGGATTTGTTATGATTAAGTCTTAACTTCTAGCATACAAGTTAGCAATTCCAATTGAAACTCCTAAAGTGTATTAACAAAGATATAGACTAACAATTTCAGTAAAACTACTAAGGAGTATTAGGAGAGTGCATATTAACAACTATAATTAGAGCTTCAGAAGGGTATTAACAGAATTGTAGATTAACAATTATAATTGAGACTTCCTAAAGAGCGTTGGTAGAGATACAAGTTAATAACTTCAATTAGAGATACAGAATCATGACTTTAATTAGAACACCTAAAGAGTATTAACACGGATAGGAAATTAACAACTACAATTAGAACCTTCAGAAGATATTAACAGAGATACAAACTAATAACTACAATTAGAACTTCTAGAAGATATTAATAGTGATACAAACTAACAACTACAATTAGAACTTCTAAAGGTATTTACAGGGTCACAGATTTATAACCTAGATTAGAACTTCTAAAGAGTATTAACAGAATCTCAGGCTAACAGCCTTGTTTTACTCTAACGCCCCTGGCATGATAATTTTTTTATAAGAGCTTTTATATTCACACTAATATCTTTGGAAAACAAAGCATGATGTCTTACTCAAACAGTAGCAATAGGGGTTAACTTAAACTTCACAAGGTTCATTCATGTGAGCTTCGTGAAGTTCTAAAGACAACATGGACATGTATATGATTAGGAGAGACAAGCAGAAGTATTTGAAAAACAAATAGTGCAGAGTATTTAAGGGAACACCAACAGGGTACACTTACCAAAAGTCATGTTACTTCAAAATGAATAGAGTGATCATAGAATCAAGCCAATAGTGTCACTATATGAGTTTTAGAAAGGGGTAGGGGTATCATCACATTGGAAAAATCTGTTAAGCAAGTCAAGTATGTGATTTCAGGCATAGTGAAACTTAGTTTCAGCACTTTAGCTAAACAGATAGAATATCATAACATGCACAAACCTCATGACTTAACTCAAGTATATAGTAATCTTCAAAATACACACGAAGATGATACAGGAATCTAATCTACTCACAACATGCTTACATAGCGTGATGAAAGAACCATGATGCTTATCAGAGAGTCAATGACCTTTGAAGAGTTAACAAAATCATAGAGGCATACTAAAAAGAGAAGATAAGTTCAGATATCTAAACTGGTATTCTTAAACTAAGATGATAATCTTATCTTATCACTAAACAGATTCATATTTGTACAGGTAATACCTAAGGCAGGTTTGTATCATGACAATACTTAATAGAATATCAGAAAAATCCAAAAAAAAACAAATATCAAGATATTATGAGAGTTATTTGGTTGTTTTCAAAACATAACAACAGATATAGGTCATCAAATGTCACTAGGATCAATACATAATTCTAATTTCAATAATTTATGGACATTTATGATCCTAGAATCTATTTAACAACCATATGCTATTAACAAACATATGAAACAGTTGACTATAACACACTATTAATAACATTACTTAGTAAGAGATAATGAAACAATTCATACTTAGTAATTTAAACAAAATAAAGAAGAACAGGGTTGGGGTTTTACTGACCTCCTTTGGGGTAGCAAACCAAACGAGTACTCAAATTAGCCGTTTAGGAAGTCAAAAGATCAAGCTTTCAATCAGTAAACGAACTCAGAACCAGAAAGAAAGAGAGAAGTAGATATTGAGTAAAAACTCGAACTTCAATCGAAACTCTCAAACAATAATATAATGTATTAATTTCTCAGATGTTAGGTGTGGTTGGTGTTTTTTTTTTTTGGTGAGAGCATTCGAGGCTGCTATTTTTAGTAGCCATTAAGCCTTAGGCTTTCAGCAGATTCAAACTAAATAGTGGAGAGTGACGATTACAAGGTGATGCAAGCAGAGCCGAGTAAAAATCAAAGAAACAGAGGAAAAATCAATGGGAATTTTACCTGAGAAGAGAGAATGTGACCGTTGATGGAAAAATCCATCGGGTAAAGGCCCACTGCCCAGATGTCTGTATTTGACCTCTGGACCTCGAATAATCATGATGAGGTTCTGAAATGTGCTCATGCATGCTCCGATTTAACAGAGCACCAAGGAAATCTGGAGATTCGAAGTTGCATCGTTGAGTCTGGGGGTTCGGAATGAGGGATTTCGAATTTGATTGGTGAAAGAGGAAAGATTCAGCAAGAATTGCGGACATAGGAGAAAGGAGGGATGATTTTCTTGATAGATTCATGACCTTGCACGAATTTGTGCAAGGTCTTTGATTGATTTGAGCTGTGAGGTTGAGAGAAAAAGGAGAGAAAAGGGAAAGGAAGGCGAACGAGCTTGTGGGGTAAATGATTAGGGTTTGGGAAATAGGGGTGGTCGTCGATAGATTAAGCTTAGGATATTACATCTGGGCCGTTGATCTCTCGGATCAATGATCCTGATATTTTGAGACTAAATTATTTTTGTGGAAAATTTTGGTGGTCATTGGATCCTTATGATCCAATGGTTCAGATTAAATCACTGGGCGTTTTAAATTAAAGAGGAAATGTAGTGAAAAATTGTAGGCCGTTTATCATAGAAACGGACGGCTCGGATCAGTTGTGTTTGTTTTGTGAGAGTAAGAGACTGGTGATGTGGTAGGTCTTGATTGGTTTAAAAGGGATGGCAAGAAATGCCAACAGGGATTGAATGGGTTGTTTGGGTTGGGTCATTTTGGGTTGGGCTCTTGTATTTGGACTAGAATTAATGTAAATGGTAGTCGCCCCATGTTAATTAAGAATTGCAATCATAGCCTTTTAGCCTTTTAACCCTTTTGAAATTAAATTAAATAAACTTAATTATTTTTAATAAAATATAGTAAAATTATAATCATTAAATATACTACTAATTATTGTAATTAATTATTTATAAAAATATCTATTTTTCTAAATCGAACACTAATCTCTAATTATTAGCACATTAATCTAATTAATTAAAAGTTAATGAGTAATTTATTAAGTTAATTATAAAGCCTATGTGATGTATATAACAATTATTTTAGTAATCTAAAAATAGTAAGCATGGTATATTTATAATTATAATTACAACATTGAATTATCAATTTTAAAATTACTAATAGTAAATTAATTTTTTAAAAATAGATATTATTCATTGAAAATATTTCAAAACATTCATTATAAATTATTAAGTATAAAAAAAATAATTTTATAAGGGAGAGTCAAAATTGATCGTCAACAGATACCCAATACTGCTCAAGAGCATACATAAACAAAAAATAAAAATATACTGCAACTCATCATTTCTCACGTACTCGAGAAAATCACTATGAATATTAATTTTTTCCAAAACTTGAAATCTTAAATTGTTGTTATTACAGTAATACAATGCAAAGAAAAAAAAACCCCATAAATTCCATTGTCAAAGAGTGCAACGAAAAAAATATATATGTCAAGGCACTTAAAGTTGTTAAAGGCAGGAGTGGAGCTAGAAAATAGCCTCCCCAAATGCTCTCTACATAGGCGACTACAAAGAACAGTAACTTCACAGAAAAAAATGGTCACTGATCCCTCGTTCAGTGGTGAAAAGCCATCGAACCAGTCCCAACAATTGCGTATCAATCTTGTGCACAAACCCCAGGTAGGCGCCCCTATAGTTTCTTCACATCTGCTGCAGAAATCAACAATGATGGAATTATCAGCTCACCAAAAAATCGCCAGGAAAGAGCAGGAATAATCTACAACGTCCCTGGGTCAAATCAACCGACTCAAAGTCATGGGGATTTCTCAACACATCATTTACAACCAACCCTACATATTCTCAGACAACACCACAACAGGAATCTTCAATTCTGAACAGGGGAACAATGCCGACAAACAGCTGCTGGTCGCACATGGAGCTACAGATGCCCAAATTGGTCAAAGACAATGCCAATCTGCTACAATTGATTTGGATATTAATTCCTACACCTCAAACAACAACCACGCTGAACAATTCGTTACAACATGGCGGAACACAATATATGCAAAATCGAATATGCCATCTGTTCGACGAAATGCCAAGGTCAGTTTTGATGTCAATTTTAATGAACAGATGAATGGTTGTGCTTCACAAAGTCATGTTAAGATTAGTCGTCATGAGTTCTAAGCAGCAAAAATGTTGCAGGGACATATTGCTACTGTGAGTTTTGAGCTTCGAGATGAGCTCAATCAACGTGAGATACCTGTCACCAACGTTAACAATGCAATTGACAAGCCACTAAGTTGCCCCACTCCATTGCCTTCAAGATGTCCTAAGTACAGGAAAGATACAATACGAGTAGGGTCACAAACTGCCAACTACTAAACCATCCCAACACCAGCTCAAAAGTATCCTCCCAACCAAAATCCTAACTCCTACTGAAAGTTTACCTCCAGTACAACATCTTAGCCAACCACCACCCTCAAAACCTGCATACAATGTCCCAAAGGTCTCTGCTAATTATGATAAACAAATTCACCCACAGACTAGTAAAAAACCTGCAACTTCAGACCAACAGTTCCAGATTCAACCAGCCAAAATAGATGCCTAACCCAATCCTAAAGATACCAATATACAGCCAAATAAGCCAGCAAACTACCCTGCACCACCACCTCCAACTATCACCTAATCCCTAACTACAAAATTGAGAGCCAGGTAGGCTGTAGAAATAGCTCCAATAGAGTTCACACCATCAATAATAACCACAAAATAGGGTCAACCAGCTGTAATCTTCACTAAGAATGATTATATGGTAACTTTAGCCAATAGATGTCAATACACAATCGTTGGTAAATTCCTCAACACCATGCCTAGAGTAGAACGGAAAAGAGAAGCTTCACATCTCAAAATGAGCTCAGAAGAGGAGTTAAGGTAGCACACTTCAATACCAGAACAGTGTACATTGACCTAGACAATGAGTACGACCACACAACTGTCTGGACCAAAAACTTCATGTACATCCAGGGTAAAAGAATGCAATTGCAGGCCTGGACTCCAACCTTCAATCCTAATGAGGATATTCCAATTGTCCCAGTTTGGATAGTCATCCCTTAACTTCCATTGAATTTCTACTACAGAGAGATCTTATTAGTGTTGTTATCACCAGTTGGTAAGGTTCTGCACCTGGAGCTTGCCTAAATGCAAAAAACTAGGGGAAGTGTAGCCAAAGTAAGGATGTAAATGGACTTAACACAAACAAGACCTCACCAGGTGTGGCTTGGGTTTGATGAGGATCAGGATGTCAATGGGGATGGCCAGTGGTTGAAAGTGGTGTATGAAGATCTTACACCTTACTGCTTTCACGGTAGCCATTTGGGACATTAAGACTACCACTGCTCTAATAGGAAAAGAGATGAGGAAGAAAAGAAGAAAGTTGTTGCAGATTCATTAAACAAAAGTGATAGCTAAAATGCGATCGAGAATACAAATACTAATGGAATACAGAAACAACTGGATCAGCTCCTTGTGGTACAGAACAACAATCAAAGTTCCAAGGAAAATAGGGGGGTGCAATACCAAAATGAGGAACAACAGCAAAGCTTAAACCACAAGGCAACAAATCAGCAACAACCAAGGGATAACCATTCCAAGGTCAATGGCAATACTCAAAAGAAAAGAAATTTCAGGGGTGTGAACCAAAGAAGAAGGCAACAGAAATTCAAACATCCAGCAGAACATGTAGCAGAGGCACAAGTGACCAAAGCAGACAAGTCGTCAGATAGAAAGTCTCAAACTGTCAGTCCGGTTGTCCTAGAGCCTGTGGAAGATCCCAGTTCGAATCCTATAATCAATAATCCAGAAGTTAATGGTGGAGAAGTGGCTCAGCAGGATACAGCTAAGATTGATCAAGCAGCTGAAATTGAATCTTCTGCGATTACCAAAGAACTGAACAATGCTAAAGATAACAAATGCAGCAAGAACTGAAATACAAAAACAATCAGACCAAACAGCTGGAGAACACTGTGGACTTAGGGAATCAGAAGAATCAGCATTTCAGGATTAATGAAAATCTCATCTCAAGCCCTAATTATAATAGGAGTGCTGGGAACACTACTCCCACTGTTACTGGGATTAAAGGTGAGCCTGCAATGGAGAACACAATTGATTGGGTTCAAAGGAGCTTTGGAAAACAAAAGGAAGTTATGACTGTTACTTGTGGCATCACCAGTCACAACCAGATATGCTGCAGACATCTGGAGTGATGAAGTTCAAGAGGTTGTATACAATTCAGAACCAAATGGAACTATTACCCTTGAAGATAGGAGTGCCAACACAATGCTAGAGCATGCAAACAAAACACATGCCATAGCTGAAGTAAATAACACTGATACAGGACAACTGTTACCAATCGATGAAGGTGTTGTGATAGATTTTTTTCCTAGAGTGCAGGGGTAGTACTGCTGTAGAAAAACTTTCAAAATATATGGTGAGCTCAAACTTACAAAATATAAGTGATAAGGACACCACAATAGGGAATGAACAGATGGGGATTGCAGTAGTTGAGAAGGACTCAACAGCAATTGCACCAGTGCCCATTGCGTTTGCTTTAGCTACTAGATCTCCAATGCAGATCCAACTAAATGTTCCATTGATATCCCCAAATTAGGTACTACATGACCTATCACACACAAGAGATTCCTATTGAGGTTCATGACACTTTGTTCGATAAGCAACAGTTAGAAGATGAAGCTGATGATGACTCTACTGCTCGGAACTTTAAAGTTGTTGCAAGGGAAGGAGATTTGTCACCTAGGCTTTCATCCAGAAATGGAAAGAAAGGCTAGAAGCAAACACAGGCTAAGGAAACACTACCACTTACAAGAATCTTGCCCAAAAAGGCAGCCTCAACAACTAGATGATGATTAAGACATTGATATGGAACATAAGGTCTATCAAGACTCAGCAGGACTTCCAAAGGGTTATCAACATGCAAAAGCAACATGGAATTTTTATTGTAGCAGTTTTGGAGCCTTTTCAAAAGCAAGGGTTGATTCACAACTACAGAAGAAGGCTGGGTATGGAAAATGCAATCTCAAATGTCAGTGGAAAGATATGGTTATTTATTGATGCTATGGTAGAGTAGGAGCTACTGATTGATACTGTGCAACAGCTATCAATCAAACTATTTCATCAAGATATTGGTAAGTACATCATAATGACTTTTATATATGCAAAATGCTCATCACTGAATAAATTAGAACTTTGGGATAATCTGTATTACCTTGCTACTGATATGGAGTTACCCTGGTTGGTTGGAGGGGATTTTAGTGTTGTCCTTAATGAAGAGGAGAAAATATAGGAGGATTGCCAGTGTATCCACCAGAGTATGAAGATTTTGCTTTCTGTATTAATTCCTGTGAATTGTTTGATACTGGATACAAAAGTAGTCCTGTTACATGGTGGAATGGTAGATCCAATGCAAAATGCATATTCAAGAGACTGGATAGAATGTTTGTCAATCAACATTTCAATACAATATTCCCAACTATTGATGTGGAGCACCTCATAAGGACTAGATCCGACCATGCACCATTTTTGATGAATTGTGGGGAAGATGTTGCTCATTTTGTTAAACCATTTATGTTTCTCATTTCTGGACTACATTTTACTCTTTCGATGAGGTGGTAAAGCAGAATTGGGTGGCAAACCTTGTTGGTGACCCTTTTCTAATGTTCAAACAAAAGTTAAAGAGGGTGAAAACTGCCCTATCATATTAGAGTAAACTTACTTATGGAGATATATTCAAGCAACTGGCTATTAGGGAAGATATTGTCAGGATTAAGGAGATGCTATTTGAAGAAGAACCAACAAGGAAGAACAGAATTGTATTGCAGCAGGCACAAGCAGAATTAAAGAGGTATCTTAGCATTGAAGAGCAGTACTGGAAACAAAAGGCAGGCATGGAGTGGTTTGCTGAAGGTGATAGATACACCAGCTTCTTCCACAATCATGTTAATGGCAAGAGACAGAAACTTCAGCTCACTGCTGGTGATTGGCTTGAAACACAAGAATCTATTGCTAATGTTGCAGTGGAATTTTATCAACAATAATTCACACAGGAAGGAAAGTTTACAAGTTCTGAATTACTTCATAATGTACCTGCTATGATTACCATTGATCATAATCTAGAACTCTGTCGGTTCCCTACAATAGAAGAAGTCAAGAGTGCAGTCTTCGCAATGAGTGGGGATAGTGCAGGTGGCCCCGATGGCTTCAGTGGACTTTTCTATCAACATTGCCGAGACACTGTTGGCGAAGACATTTACAACATGCTGCAGCAATTATATACAAGAGCATCATTGCCAAAATCTATAACACATACAAATCTAGTACTGCTTCCTAAGATTCAACAAGTTCAAACATTTTCTGACCTAAGGCCTACAAGTCTTAGTAACTTCATTAATAAGGTAATCTCAAGGGTGTTACATGACAGACTGGAGAAGATCCTACCAACACTTGTTTCTCCCAACCAGTCTGAGTTTGTGACAGGAAGGAGCATATTTGAAAATATTTAGCTCACTCAAGAGATTATCACTGATATAAGGTTAAGAGGGAAGCCATCAAATGTGGTGATCAAGCTTGATATGACAAAAGCATAGATAGGGTGTCTTGGAGATACCTAATACATGTGTTGAGGAAAATATGATTTGCTGAGCACTTTATCAACATGGTATGGTACTTATTGGCTAACAACTGGTATTCAGTACTAATCAATGATCAAGCTTCAGGATTTTTTAAGTCCAGCAGAGGTATCAAACAAGGGCATCCATTGTCTCCGTCACTGTTTATTCAATCTGCAGAAGTACTATCACGATCACTGAATAAGTTGTTTTGAAGACAAGAAGTTTATAGGATTTGGAATGCCAAAGTGGACAGAGTCATTAAACCACTTGTCATATGCTGATGGTACAATCATTTTTGCATCAGCTGACCCTTACTCCTTAGTAGAAGTAGTAGAACTACTCATACTTTACGAACAAACATCTGGCCAGCTGATTAACAAGACAAAGACCTCTTACTACATGCATGACAAGGTGGCAAGGAACATAGTTGATTCAATTGGTTTTGTGATAGGTTTTAAAAAAGGTAATTTCCCTTTCACTTACCTTGGGTGTCCAATTTTCTACACAAGGAGAAGAAAGGATTACTACAATAATCTAATCAAGAAAGTGAAATCAAAATTACACTCTTGGAAAGGGAAACTGTTATCTTTTGGAGAAAAGACTACTTTTATAATTAGTGTACTTCAAAGCTTTCCTACTCACATTTTGTTAGTTCTGGACCCTCCTAATAATGTCCTTCAACATCTACATAAGATGTTTGCAAGATTCTTTTGGAGCACTAAGGATGAGGGCAGAATTAGACACTGGTCCAAGTGGCTAAATCTGTGTCTACCTAAGGAGGAAGGAGGACTAGGCTTAAAATTTTTGTTTGACATTTCAAAATCTTTGTTTGCCAAACTATGGTGGAGATTTAGGACTATAAAATCATTATGGTCCAATGTCATGTGGAACAAATATTGTAAAAAGTATATGCCTACTGTTGTCCAATTCAGACAAGGATCCCATGTTTGGAGGAAAATGATAGAAGCAAGAGAAGAGGTGGAACATGAAATCCCGTGGGAGTTGAATAGGGGTACCACTAATATATGGCACAAAAACTAGACTGGTATTGGAGCTTTATATGATGTTCTACCTCAAGATTTCAACATCAATGAACAAATAGAGGAAGTGGCAGAGTTGAGTTGCGAGAGTGCCTGGGATGATCAACTTCTGGAGCAAACATTTCCAGACAACAATGCTGAACATATAAGGGATGCGGTGTACTATGATCAGACTGATGACCATTGGGATTAACCTATTTGGATGCCCACAACATCAGGTACATTCTCAGTTAACAGTGAATGGAAGATTCTGAGACATAGAGCATCAGATAATCTAGAACTCAGCAAGCTTTGGACAAAAGAATTACCTTTCAAAATTTTATTCTTCCTATGGAGATTGTGAAAAGGAAAGATTCCTACTGATGATCTATGGAGAAGAATGGATATCTGGTTGTGTCTAAGTATTAGTGTTGCTTACCACCACATGAGGAATCATTCCAACATCTATTCCTAAAGATTGAAACTGCAGACAAAGTTTGGAAACACTTTCTTTAGGAAGCAATTATAGTACAGTTGGTGCAGGTACATCAGGTGATAAAAGCATGGTGGACTAAGACATGCTGCCCAAACTTAGGCCGTTATTCCAGGCAGCACCTGCAATTATTACATGGGAACTTTGCAAGAGAAGAAACAAATTAAGTATGGTGGCACAATCTCTGCAAACAGGGTGATCCATGAGGTTAACAAAACTTTACAGTTTCTTGGAAGAGAGAGGTATCCATGGCTGTCAAACATCCCATTACTATGGCCAGATATCATCAGATATTTTGAAGACTACAAACTATATGTAGTGAGCAGAAGAGTCACCTGGTAGCTACCGTATTAAGGGTGGTTCAGATGTAACACAAATGGGGCATCCAAAGGCAATCCTGGACCTAATTCCTATGATTTTTGTGTACGTGATAGTGCAGGTGATATAGTATACGTGGATGCAGCACCAATAGGAGATACAACAAACATTGTGGTAGAAGTAAAAGCACTTCTAAATGGTCTGTTTTGAGCAGCAACTGCACCCACTAATCATGGAAACTGACTCTTTGGTAATGAAAAAGATCATCGATGGGGAATGGGAATGTCCATGGACTATACGTGCAGAAGTCAAGAAGATAAAGGGCATCAAAAACAGCTATAATGTCCTATTTCAGCATATGCTAACGGTGGGCAATGCAGTTGCAGATTTCTTAGCTAACTTAACTTTCTCTTTTGCAGGTAATACCACATTCAACTCGTTTGAAAGTCTACCTACTGCAGGAAAGACACTCCTTAACATGGACAAAGCACAAATCCCTAACATTAGAGTAAGTCTTGCAAAAAGAAAAGCACCAGATTGATGAATATATTCAGTTCACCTATCCTTGTTGTGGTTACTAAACAGTATACTTATTCTAACTCTACTACTTGAGGATCAAGAAAGTCTCTGAGCTTTTATAGATTACTACAAGCTAGGGACTTACCACATGTTTGTTAGAAGGTTTGTAGCAATGGGAACCTTCAATTACTAGGACTGATTGTGCTGGAATAATGAGAGCACATTCTTTGGTTGATGAATCAGTATATGGGATGACACTGTCTAGTTACTCCATTTAGAATAAACTAGACACTTATTGGTTGGTTATAGCTGCTTCTGCACAAACGCATAGTAATATATTTGGGCAAAAGCTTCTTCCGTGTTGCTGGGATTACATCACCCTCATGACCTTTAACATGACAACCAAGCTATACTTATATTGCTGGACTTTTGATACTGTGGTTTGGGAGGTATTATATGGTAGTATGCTATCTTACTACCTCCTAGTGGTATTAGCATGGAATCATGCTCATTCATGGGGTGGTTTGACGTCATACAACAACAATATACCAACCAGACAACATCCATAGCATTCCTCCATCACTCAACCCAATTTACTGCAAAGCTCCCAAAATACACAAGAACCTAGAAGCAAAATCTTTCCTCCTAACTTGTTTGCTACATTTTGCAGGTTCCAGAGATAGGCTCAGATTATTGAGGCATGTGCATGGAATGGTCTTAGCATCCCAAATACATAGGTATTCATTGACGCTAAAACTATAAGTGTGCTTTTACAAATACATCAACAAAAAATCACTTCACAGCAAGATCAAGATATATTGTTGTTGCGCACAACCTTACTATTGCTGGTGTGATTTTGAAAGTACTTAGGGGTCGTTTGGTACGAACACAAGTAATGCAGGGATTAGTAATGCAGGGATTAGTAATGCAGGGATTGTAGTGCTGGGATTATTTTTTATCAAGTGTTTGGTTCATTGTATTAAAAATTAATTATGCAATGTATAAGTCTGGATTTAGTAATTTTAAGTCTTATCCATGTATAGCTAATCCAGGGATTAGTAATCCCTTCCTTTCCTTGGTATTAGTTAATCCCTCATATGAGGTATAACTAATCCATGTATTAGGTAGGAGTAAATTGAATTGACCAACCAAACATGGTATTGGACGGATTAAATTTTTATACGGGGATTATTTTGCTTAATACGGCCTACCAAACGACCCCTTAGTGTTTGTTTGTGGTCGTATCAATTCCCAGTGGTATTAGCATATTATCATGCTCATTCTGGGGGTTGTTCGAAAACTTACAACAACAACACTTCAACATCGTAGCTTTCAGTATACAACAGGGGCAAAAAATTGTAAGATATCCTTACATGGCTCTACACAGATTCGGCATTATTATGGGACTGTTAGAGCAACATAAACTAATTGGCTTGTTCAGCAATCTGCTGCAACTATTTTGGCATTTGGAGAATCATTTGTACTTAGGTCTTTTATCGCTTATGGAAATTCAGTGGAGCTTAGCTGTTTGGTTGATGAAAATTAACAACTACGCACTACGTCTCACGCAAAGGAAGCTCATAATTCTATGCTCTACAACAACTTTCATGCTGGAATTTCAGTTCTTCAGCCCCAAATTAAAGATATCCGACCTTCAATCTTTACAACATGTCGATTTTTAAATACGTATTCCTTCGGATTGCAAATTATGGCGTCTGGTGAGAGCTTTTTTGGTGCTACATGAATTTGTTTGCAATTGGTGTGTCAATTCATTCTCGTCAGCAACAATAGGATATTTCAAATTATTAGCTTTGTACTTTCAGTTTATCATAATGCTACTGCTACATTGTATTTGGTAGCAGTAGCCATTGATTTTCTTTGTTTTACTTTTTTTTTTTACTTGAACAGTGTGTAACTTTGACACAATTTAGGACTTATTATATAAAACAGCTACTAGGTGAATAACCTAGTAGTATATTTGCTATAAAAAAAAAAGGAATAAAATAACCATTTAAAAAAAGAAGAAGAGGAGGAGGAGGAGAAGGGGAAGAGAAATAAAGACATAAACAGAATAGAAAAATATCGCAACTTGTTATATCTCACATACTCAAGTAAATCACTATAAATATCACTTCCAGAATTTGAAATCATAAATTATACGTGTTGTGTTCTTGTTTATTACTGTCATCCTCCAAAACAATGTAATAGTAAAGCTTTATAACAAAGAATAATGGTTTCATTCAAGAGATTTTAACCAAGTTCTCAAAGACCTTCTCTTTTCTGTTCTTTTAAACTCTTGGTTCGAGTTTAATATTTATCTTAGTGTAGTGTAATAGTTTTGGGTTGACTCTGATGGCTAATGGGAAGCCAATAACTCCTGCAATTTGTGTTGCAATAGCAGAAGCAAAAAAGAAAAGAAAATAACATAGGAAGAAAGAAACTGACGGATGTTAAGTTGGTATTTAATTTTGTTAAAATAAATTACAGCCTTTAGATGTTATTTTGATGAGTTGTCACCATTTGAAACAACTATTGAAGATTAATGAAGCAAAAGTGATTGGAGCATATCCCAACCCTTATAGTTAGTAGCAATTTTATTTTTATTTTCATTAAGAAGAAATAAATGAAAGGTAGGAAAAACTGCTAACATATGTATGGACTTGGACATATATGACAGGCCACATGAATAGCTTTAGTAGATACTAGATATGTAATAATTACTTTTTTTTTTTTTTTGAAAGAACATGCCTATTTATTGAAAGAGTATAATGATTATGAACAATATTTCTGGACATTTTGAATTTAAACTTCCTTGACGAATAGATTTTTCTACTAAGCTTAGCTTAGATACCACTACCCTAACACTCTCAAATAAATAGTAGAAAACATAAGCGAATTCAATTTCAGGGGGAAGTCGTCATTTTGTATTTTTCTCCATCTTTTGTCCAATGAGGGAAGTAAACGATAACTTTTTCTTTTGGCCAACTGTAAAGATGAATAAGTTCACATATCTCTTCCTTTAAAAGTGTTTTTTTAAAAATCCACTGTTTATTGTGCTTCTTCCTTTGCTTAGAAAATTATTATGCCCAAATAATATTTGCATTCACGTCAAACAAAGGAAAAGCATATCTATATGATCGACTGATAAGCAGGAGGAGAATAAAGAGCTAATAGTCCTGCACAACCTAAAGCAATCTCTTTTCTAATGTGTTTCATTTAAAACTTGGGAATTAACTTTTATGTGTCGGTGACATTTTTAAACTTTTTTATACTCTATTAAATATTAAAAAGAGACACTATTGGGGTAACCTATTATAATACTTAACATGCAATTCATAATGTAAAGTATTTTATATACTCAGTATTTATAAGTTAAATCCAAAATATAAAAACATGTTATAAGTTTAAATAAGGCAAATTGAAAACTCCCCTTTTTATCTCGTATCTCCACTTCTAAGCTAACTAAGAGAGCTATCCGTTTCCTACGTGTAATAACCTGAGAATGAAACTTGAGCAGGGTGTTGAGCAAGTCTAGTTAGCGCCCCAAGTACACAAAATATTGGCTAGTACAAAGCAGGTCAAGAAACTTGACATGACCGGAAGTTCGAGTCGAACCAAACTAGTTGATAGTGAACTTCAACTTGTTTCATTAATTACTAGGTGACACTTTTGAATACCAAACATAAATTGACATTTAAAATTTTAAATAATCTACTACTATTGAACAATCTACCAATTTTAAAAATGATATTTTTATGCAGTTTTAAAAATGAAAATCATTTTTTTTTACTTCTTGTGATCTGGACAGAAATATAGTACTAGTAAACAACATTTCTAGTGATATCTGAAATGAGGGAGGATACCACATAAAATAATTAGAACTGGGCCTAAGCGGAGGTTAAGTAAGGCGGCCGTTAAAACGGCAAAACTGAATCACAGGGTACATTTAAACCCAGCAAGAAAAGGAACCATCTCTTCGCTCAGTTCAATTTCACAAAAAGTGAAAAATCTTTTCCCTCTTTATCTGACTCCAATTCTTTCACAAAGAGTCATCATATCCAAAATGCCAACTGCAGAAGAATTGAATGTAGGGAATTATGGAGGAGAAGATTATGGAAATCAATATTCAGAAACAGAACAAGTTGATATAGGAAATCAAGAATTAAGCAAAGAGGAAGAAGAAGTACTAAGTTCTGAAATTGAGAATTTATACTTTTCTCCAACTTCATCACCTATCTCTTCTCCTCCACATCCCCAGTTATTCAATCAACTGGTCATCCCAAAACCCAAGAGGAGTAAAAAGAATCTCTCCAGTATCTGAACTGTATGAGTTGAAGTCTATGAACCGTAGCATATATTCAAAAACTGAAGACGAAAATGGAAATCAAGAATGCATAGAGGAAGAAGAAAAGAAGAGCTAGAAGCAAGACGCAAGGAAAAACGTCCCATGTCTGAATTATATGAATGGAAGCCAATCGTGCCTAAAATTTCCAATCTTGAAGAAGGAGGACCGTCCAATTAAGATGAGTACTTAAATGATGACGACTATGATTATGATCAGGATTTGAAGTCTCTTTATCATTACTACTTTAATCATGGGCTCATTCCACATCCTTCATCTGAGGAACTAATTAAGTACACTGAGACTTGAAAATTCGTGGCCAGTGTTTGGTGAATAAGATCCTAATGTTAGAGCGCAACTTCTTAAACATTTGGGCAATGTCAGGATATTATTACCCGGAAATAACCCACCCTGTTCATGCAGAAATTTTCCACTTGTCTATGGGATTATGGGGTAATTTCGAAGACTATTATTATCAGGTTGTAGTTGGCAATTGTGATCTAAATCGAGACAGTGATGTAAACATGGAAACCGAAGAGTGGGATGCAACTGATGATAACGTGACAAACTGGAGCTAGTGATTCATTTCTGACATTCAAGGTCGAATTGAAGTCCTCATAGCAGCATTTTTAGAATTTTTAGTTGGAGCATTACCTAAAAGGTTACGCTCTAGATATTCTTTTACTATACTGAATCTAGTCATTACATGTATAGCTAGGTATTTTTGTTTTCTGTTCCTACTCTACCTATTTGATGAGGTGGCAGGTATAATTGCTTGCTTCTATCAAGTAAGCTTTCTTTTTTAGGGCATATGGATTTGGAATTTTGTTTAATATGCTACAGAGACTTTAAAGTAGATCATAATGAAGTAATTTGCTTGCATTTTTCAGCTCACCTGAAAATTATTGTGGGATCAGAGATCAAAAAGGTTGTTTTGATATTTAGTTGTTTCCCTTTCCACTTAAGTTTGATATCTTCTCTTCAACTTATAGAATCAGAGATGTTAAATACTTTCAAGTAAGGAAAAAAAAAAAGGGCGGGGAGGGGGACACGGATAGCACTATTTAAGACGTACAAACATATAGTGCAGATGGAGCTGTCATTGCATACTGCTAAGAATAAGGTGTTTCCCATATTTCAGACTGGCAGAAAGTTCTACCGTAGTACCGTTGGGATATATAATATTAATCATGGGTTTGGTTTAGATTTATTTATTACGAAATAATTATTTATGTAATTTTAATAAAATTTTAAATATATCATATATTAGTCTGTGTACTTTGCGTATATAGTAGATGATTTAGGAGTTTAGCTTATACACGGAAGATTAAATCAACGATTCTTGTAAGTATAAAGTTTGAGTTCACAATCTAATGATGGAATTGGACAAACCATCATGGATGATTGTAGAACAAGATTAAATATAATTTATCTTGATTATGGGAATGGCTTAATTCCAACTTCTTCTGCTAGTACATTTTGTATGTATTGAACGGACCAAGTAGAGATAAGTATTTTATACTACTTAATAAAATAAATTCTCTAGCCATTAAATGTACTTATACTCTTAATCTTGATATAATTATTATTAGTTGTGTATATTATTATTATTTTGATTTATTAAAAGGCGAGATTCTTTCGTGGGTCAATATGCTTGGTAATTTGAATAATAATAATTTACATTGGCGAAGGAAAACTCATTCAGACTATGCTAAGGAAAGCAAGAAGGAAACTAAACAAAGATGAAATCGACTATCGAGTATACAAACTCAATCTTATAGATTACTACATGCTAGTGATTTCTTCATCTATTTATTGTTAGAGACGTTCAACTCATCTTTGGCAGATTAATTTTCTTTCTTCCTTGTTTGGTTACTTTTCATTTTTGGACTTCCTTGTACGAAAATTGTCATGCGCACCATCTAAATATTCGTTAATAAAGCTCCATTCAGAAGCATGCACTTGCTGACTGACTCCAAGAGGTCGTTTGGTAGCTGGCTAGGAGAAAACTTATCCATGTATTGGGGACAACATAACTTATACCATGTTTGGTAGCCATTAGTTATTTTGTACAAAATTCAGCATAACTAATATCATGTTTGGTTGTCATTTTATAATTCTACAAAAATAATACATGTATAAGTTACGAGTCAATCTATGTATTATTTTATGCGGGGTAGAAGGAATAACTAATACATGTATTAGTAATACATGGATAAGATATTTGAATGACATATTTACCACTATCACTTTACACATAAAGGCTTCCTTTGAAAGACTGATCTGTATCAGACCTTCCGGAGAGCGCGTATGGAGATATTGATACCTTACTGCTAGACTCTTCCTCTTCTCAATCAATTAGAGACAAAATCAATAAATAAGTATTTTTACTTTAAAATTTATATAACGTATATCAATTTCTAATACAACAAACCAAATATTCAAAAAAATAATCCCTGCGTAATTAATCCATGTATAACTAATCCCTGCATTACTTATTCCTACATAACTAATACCTGTATAACTAATATCCGCATAACTCTAACCGGCAACCAAACGACCCCTAAGTGTAGGCTAGCTAGGTTTTGAACAGCAGACTAATTAGTGAAACACTGGTAGTGCCTTGAGTTTTCTAACCATCTTCTGTCTTGATTCACCCCATTTGGAGGTTGCTTTCTGGGTACAGCATAAACCACCAAAGAGGAACCACAGTACTAGGAATGCTTCTCCAGATGTTCAATCCTAGGAATGCTTACCTCATACTTACCAATCTTGGCACTTTCTTAAATGTTGTTACATATGTATGGCTCAAAAAGTATTCCTAATGCACAGCCTAACAGCTCAAAATTATGGTTGCACCTGATGTAAAACCGCCGAGTACCACTCACCATATAAAATTTAAGACCCCTTCTTGAATCTTTGCTTGGTCTATAGAAGGAAGACAGATTTAATCAAACAGAGATGAGACTTACCTCAAAGAATACACAGCTACACATTTTCAACTGGATACTAACATCTGAGTGAAGAAATGGGTTCCACTTCACAAGAAATTGGGCGAAAGGCGAAAGTAAAAGATAATAATCCTATGCAATATGCTGGTTTTCCATCCCTTTCAAGAAGAAACTGGTTTAACTACTAAACTTCAGTGGTATAACTTCTTGTAGAGATAAAACCAGATCATCAGGAAAAGGATCCTAAGAGGGAACCAGTAAACTATTAAACCTCACACAGTAAAACTTCCAGAGATAAAGCCTAATCAAATCGAAGACCAATCAACCTACTAGTTCTTAGGAAAAGAAAAACCCCAAGAATATGTCTAATTAACTATGAATAGGATCTAGAGTTTTATTTATGTTTCAGAAAAATAACAGAACTGAAGATATCTTCTTTCCAATACCAAACGACTCGCTATAAGATCTACTAATTATGATCAACTTTACAAGGCTTAAGCAGCAAATATGAAATGGTTCTCAATCACGAAAGAAGGAAAGCATTATCTGAAGTTAAAAAGGTTCATTCTCCTATACGCATGATTCAATTATTCGGTGAAACAAATCCTTGGTCAACCTAATATATAATACACTTTAGTAGTAGGGATATTAGTCTGTGATATAATGCTTTGAGACAAAAGTTGAAGTCAAATCCC
Organism: Nicotiana obtusifolia; assembly: GCA_002018475.1. NCBI lineage: Eukaryota > Viridiplantae > Streptophyta > Magnoliopsida > Solanales > Solanaceae > Nicotiana > Nicotiana obtusifolia. Next base: position 44,028 of record MCJB01004069.1, read on the forward strand.
GCAATGGTTACTTTCAAACATTTAATTGAATTTTGTGAATCTATATAACACGCTCCTAATATTCCCAGTTCATACAAAATCCACTATCAGACAATTCCAGTTCATACAAAAGCCACTATCAGACAGTTCACCATGCATAAGTTATATCACAAAGCATAATAGATAAACAGAAGACATAGTAGAAAATTTTTACCAGGCATAATAGAGTTGCACATGTCAAGAAAGAGTATAATTCATAAGTTAAACAACTAAAGGAGGTGAAGGAAACCTAAAATAATTGAAAAGAGAAGCAGATATCAGACCATAAATATCCTCATGAATGCACCCATTCAACATGATCTCATGAAAATATTAAGTTCATACAGGAAACTGAACGTCCTAAGGAAAAGGAAAATGCTAAAAGAAAGAGCATAACCTGATAGATGAGACCAGACTTACTAGTGTAGCATAGTGGGCAAAAGATTGAGAATAACAGTCCCGGTGAAGGAGAAAGAGAATATTCTTCACACGTTGAAGAGGCCTAGCATTTCTACAAATCCACTCAAACATGCGAAGGAGAGATTATCATCTAAAGATATGAATCTTGGATCCTATGCAAAATTCCTGAACCTTCAATTTTGTTCTTTCCCACTGCTATTTTATTTTTAAGTGGATAAACCTATCTGGCTTCACAAGTCAGATTCAGATGATGTTCTATAAATTTGTCTTTTCCCTGAACATTCATAAACAGTATCAAGACACGAAAGTGTCCATCGCTTGCATATCCACATTTCTTCCTAATATAAGCGTGAAACAAGGAAGAACACATTTACAAGAAAATACAATGGAACAATCAATTGAAGCATAAAAGAAGAAATAGCACCTTAAAATTGCAAAAGATGGAATCTAAAAGCACTGTGCCACTAGTATGCAGGAAGACAGATCTGCTCCCATACACCAACACCCAACGAGGAATTAGGAGAGGGTTTCTGAAACTTAAAGAATAACCAGGTAAATAGATAATCGTTTAGTAAGGACAGGTCGGTAACCTGACATAATGAATACTGATGCCTAATAAAGCATGCACGTCAGCAATAGAAAAGATGGAAAACTGAATCAAATCATGCAAAGGATACTACAACTATCAAAATACTAAAGTGAACTCCTCTATAAACTCCTCATGCACGTCACCGAGACAAAACCTCATTAGGTGAGACATCATGAAAAGAAACTAATTTAGTCCATAAAAGATTGAACACAATCAGCTACTTAATAAATGAACTCAAAGCCATGGAAGTGTAAGTTAACACATGCTTCATAACAACTATATCTAATATCTAATGTATAATATGGAAGGATCGACACATTCAGGCCTCGAGTTCTCATCAGCAAAGAGTCAATGTTAATTAGCATTCAGGATTCCCAACACAGGATCAAACTACAACCAAGGAAAATTAAGCAAATAACAAACGACCAAAGCCTACAAGCTAAAAAAGTACACCAGAGAGGAGGAAACTAAAACAGGTATGCACTTAAAGAAATGAAGATCTCAGAAATGAAATGATTCCACAGACACATAAATATCAGATACCACTGACCTTGCAGGAATAAAATGATCCCAATTGGGCATGTACACTATTAACTGTTCTGTATTCAGCTGGCATGACAAACCATCATTTCCGTCACAGGAAATGGTGTCTGTTGTTTGAATCATCAAATATGAGATGTATGCAGAATTATTGATGAGAAACAAGATATAAAAAAGATTTTTCAGACTTCACTTTTCCAGTGTGACAATCATACAACAAATCACTCAACTAAACTACAACCACAAGAATACATGTCCCTACTCCCTAATAAAGATAGTTAAGGCTGTAGAAACAGGATTACCTCTTCTTCCTTTTCTTTTGGATAGGCTATATACAGATGACTCATCAGGAAAGGAAGATGTTTAAATAGGTGAGATCATAAAAGTAGCAATAACCAATTTCTACTTATTTTCCATAGAAAATCCTTACCATTCGAGGAATTGCAGTATACAGGTAATCTTCCAAAATGTCAACAACTGCAAAATCTCGGCCATTGATTCATCCAATGGATTTTATGTTAGCATCTTACATTTATCTTACCTCAATGTACACTCAAAAGCATAGAAACAGAAACCACAAACACATATCAACAAAATCAAGAAACAACTAAACAAGTCAACCTCAAATCCATTTTAACATACTTTAGAAGGTAACAGGATCTAGTAAAATTGTATATGAGAGACAGCTTTATAGGCTAAATCATATATGAGAGACAGCTTTATTGGCTAAATCGTATTTGAGAGACAGCTTCATTAGCTATATCACTGAACAATATAGATATCTATCAATAAAAGGAGATACTATAACAGATAGAATTCAAAAAACGAAAATAAAGTTTTCATTAATTCTTGATTTGTATTCACATACTAACATAAACCCTGACAACTAACAGAACTAAATAAAAGTCGACATTTGGGGGTGGGATGGGCGCTACTTAATTTCATGACCTAAATCTCTCTATAGACTAACAAAAACAACATACAGCTCTCGATTCCAAATTGGGCCATCTAATTAATCCTCATCAGCAGCAGGCTTTGAGGAGCCACCAGTCTTCTTAGGCAGCAAAAGGTTGTGAATGTTGGGCATAACACCACCATTAGCAATTGTCACATCTCCAAGCAACTTGCTCAATTCCTCATCGTTCCTCACAGCCAACTGAATATGCCTAGGTACAATCCTTGTCTTCTTGTTATCCCTGGCCGCATTTCCAGCCAATTCAAGTACCTACAACAATCACGTACAATAAGCTGCTATGTAAAATTGAGTAATTCACAAACCCTAGGAAACCCTAAAAATTTAAGATGTATCAACAACAATAAGAGAAGAAACAACGGAATCTACCTCAGCTGCAAGGTACTCAAGGACGGCAGCAAGGTAAACAGGAGCGCCGGCGCCAACACGCTCGGCGTACTTGCCGGCTTTGAGAAAACGGGCGATACGACCAACGGGGAATTGGAGACCGGCTTTGCTACTACGGGACGTAGCTTTCTTTGCAGCACCGGAACCTAGGGTCTTTCCTCTACCAGCCATTATATTATTCTGTTACTGCAAAACAACAAATTTTGCTTTGTGCTTGAAAGAATTGAATTGAATTGCTCTGAATGTGTGCGACGGTGGAGTGGTTCGGTTTTGGTATTTTATAGCCCCAAGGGGTTTAAACTCAGCCAATGAGAGTAGATCACGCGGATTGAGCTTGTTGCCGTTGGATGGAAACACATATCAACGGTGAGATGAGGATACTGACGCCTTTTAACCGCTTTTGGACTGGTCCATGAGGGGAATGCATTTGGCAAATTTACCCCTAATATTTCTTTACTTTTAGTTTTTTTTCCGGCTTTCTACGTATTACGAAAAGTGTAATTTTAAAGATAAAGCGCCCGACTCAATAACATAATTAGATTTGTTTTAATTGCTAATTCAACTTCTTTTTACTAGACATAAATGTGAAATGTGTAACAATTCGTGCATTAAACAACTATAATGTTTAGATTTTAGGTTTGTGTTCAGTCGCAAAATATTGATGAATGAAAGAGTGAGTTTATCTCCTATCGTATATAAGAAGCACCGTAGGAACAGCTGAATTCATCCATAATTCTTTTACCCCTGCTATTCAACATTATTACATCAACTGCCATCACACCATTTTGTAAATAAAGTACACCTTTTTTAGGTATTTTCAAAGCCCCACTTTTGACCTTTCCCTGCTACTTTAGCTCTAAAAGTGACAGGTTTTACATCTTGAGCTGTTATAGTTACAACGCAACAGGTAGATTATTTTTGACAGCTGCAAGGTAATTCCGTATAGTACAGAAAATTATACACCTACGAATACTCTCCTCTCCAGAACTTTGTTTTTGGATTACCTTAGCTTTTTCTCTGTGAACTTCGGACTTAAGTTGCCATGTCTACTCGATTGAAAGATCTTCTTTTGGTATTTTGCTTGGTTTTCCTGTTGGGTTTCTCTGAAGAACACAGCGTTTGCTAATCAGGGGTTATAGCGACTGCTGCTTGAGAAGTTCTATTTCGAATTTTCTACTTATTCCAAGGTAATTATTATATAGGATAATTTTCTTTTACGGATGGTGTTTTGTGTATTACTATGATTTTGGCCAAGGTTACCAAATCAAAAAAAAAAAAACTACACTGATTTCTCATGTAAGAGTAAAAGTTTTTTTGGTAAATCAGCTAATCCCCTGTTAATTCATAGTATTCTGATTCTTTTTTGTTCTCTAAAATTAATAGATCCAATTACAGTAATCATCCAAGTTGAGTTAATGGTTTTGATCATTTCTTGAATTCTTGATTTAATCTATCTAAAGATTATGTCTTTATATATCCGCTTTTTTTATCTTTTCCTTTTTGCTAAGTTTCCCATGATATTTTTCAGTTTCAGTTTACTTAGACTCAAATTGACCTGAAATACAGGTTTGAAAATAGTATCTTTTGAGATGCCGTTTTCGATTTTCCCCTCTTAACTAAGTTTTCCAAGTTATTTTCCAGTATCAGTTTACTCAGCTTTTATTTTGGCAATTAGACGAGAAATAGTTAGTGGTGGCTTTTGAAGGTATAAAATTACTACCAATGCCTTCTCTGCACTAGGTGTTTGAATAAATTCTTCAATGAATTACCATTTCTATTAAATTTGTTATGCATATTTCTGTCTTCTCTATCTTTTAAGTGTTTGTGATTTATTTTTATCTCTGTTGTCTTGGGAGTATCAATGGCTTTTGTTCTCATTTTCCTGGTGCTAAATTATATCATAACTACTGCTTGGAAGATGATATAAGTCAGGATCTTAGAAAAATCTTGGTTGTCTTTATCTTTGAATACCAGAGTTCATTCATTCAGTTGGATGCCTTTGAAAAGAAAATTGTTAGTTTGACCAACACGGGCATAAATTGTTGTCAATTTTGGTTTCTTTAGCCTTACGATTCAGCAAAGAGCGGATCGGGAATACAATTGGTGTAAGAGGAGACTCATCTTCTCTCTTGGAGACAAGTTAGTACGGTATTAGTTTTTTGGTTAATAACTTGCTTCTTATATGTGTATGTGTTAGTGTATATGTCCATACATCAATGTGATGTGACTGACTTGTTTTCTCTTTATCTGTCTTAGCAAATGTGCGATCAGTTGACGCTTCCGTTATTTTTTATAATGGCAGAGATATAGGTAGTAGCTCCTGCGTTTTTAAGTTGGTAAGCGTGGAACAATGGTGTTATTTGCAGTTTTTTTAATTATGATAATTCCTTATATGTTAGGGTCCACATGGAACATGCACTGAGCAATACAATATTACCTTACAACAACAAATAAAGGTTTGTTTTCATTTACCCTTCAGACCATTTTAGTCATTTTTTTTCCCTGAACTGATATATTTTCCTTTGCTAAAATTTGAGATACACAAGTCGTAAAAATAGAATATTTGGTCGTTGCAACACTAATGAATTGCCTAATAGCACTTTCAGACTCAAACCTGTATCAAACTGTGAATTTTGTAGAGCCAAAAGATTTGAATATGAATCACCTGGATTTTGTTGCGACAATGGTTCAGTGAAATTGATTCACAGTGGAATGCTTACTGAATTGCTAAATCTTTATTTGGGAAACTTCGAGGAATGTGAATATTTTTGCACTTATGTTAGAATGTATAATAATATGTTCGCATTTACTTCTCTTGGAGTGAAATATGACAGAGATTTAGCGAGAAGAAATCGCGGTATTTATACATTTAAAGTTCAAGGAAAAATCTATCATTTTATAGATGACTTGGTGCCCTCGAGTCAACCGGCTAAAAATCTACAGCTGATATAAATAATGAAGTAGCGAATCGGATGGCATTCTCTAACAAGCTTAATGAATCAGTTATCAGAACTTTGATGGACACATTAAAAATGAACCCATACTGCATTTTCTTGAAATCGTTAACAGATATTTCAGAATTATCCTTCTATATTGCACTTAAGTTTGACTCTGGTGTAGATCAAAGAACATACAACTTACCGACATCGTCAGAAATAGCAGCAATATAGATAGAAGATGAGAGTAGTTCCAATAGTTCTTTACCACGATCCGTTGCAGTATCCATCACATTTCCTTATGGACAGAATGGATGGCACTGTAGTATTAAAAAGATTATTCAAACGAACAATATGATTAGTATTGGAATTTACTGTGAACATGAGCAACTTCCGAGTGTAGATAATATGTGCTCAATTGACATGTTTCTTGGTATGGAAGCGGAACTTTTGCAAAAAAGAAAACGAAAAAGAAATATTGTATCTTGCGGTGAGTATTACTATTGTAAGCTTCAAATGAGGGATGACGAAGAAAACGAAGTTTTACATGCTGGGAGAGCGTTTCAACAGGACTCAAGTTGATCGATTCATCAAGCTTGAGACTCAAAGGTTAGATTTCTATTCACTTAACCAAGATTTTTTTCGAGTTGATGCGTTAGTGGGGCTTCTTGATGTTTTAAGACACGGTGAGAGAGAGATGCATCAAATATTGGTAAACAAAGTTCTCTTCCTACGAGTTTTGTAGGCGCCGAAGATATATGGACGTTATTGCGTTAGTGCAACATTTTGGAAAACGTGATATATTTTTAACAATGACATGTAATTCATTTTGGCCTGAATAGAAGAACATTTATTGGTAACAGATAATGTACAAAATCGGCCTGATTTAGTTAGTCGAGTGTTTAGAGCAAAGGTAGAAGAGATGAAAACAGATTTACTAAAGAGAAACATATTTGGAAGAGTTGTTGCTTTTATGTACACTATTGAATTTCAGAAGCGCCGGCTTCCACATGCTCATTTTCTTATCATACTCAACAACGAATATAAATTGTTAAATCCAGAAGCTTATGATAAAGTTGTGTGTGCTAAATTGCCTGATCTTGATATGAACGATTACTTGTATACACTTGTTACTAAACATATGATACATGGACCTTGTGGTAGCTTAAATCCTAAATGTCTTTGTACAGGGAAAAAAAAAAAGAAGCATATTATGAGTTCCAAAGGAATTTGCTGATCACACATCAAAGGGAAATATGGGTATCCAATTTATCGAAGACGAAATTTCGGAAAAGTTGTAAATATTACAGGACAACTTCTTGATAACTCCTTGGGTGGTTCCTTAAAATCCATATCTACTAAGCAAATTTAATTGTCATATTAATGTTGAAGTTTGTTCTGATATTAAAGTTGTCAAATATTTTTATAACTATATTTGCAAGGGGCATGATAAAATTGCTTTTTTTGTACATGCTGATGATCCAAACATTGAAATAGATGAGATCAAACATTATCAATCCGTTAGATGGGTTTCGCCGCCAGAGGCAACTTGGGGTTTATTTGGGTTTTCCCATTAGCGAAATGAGCCCAGCTGTTTACCATCTTCAGCTACATCTTGAAGGACAACAATTTGTCTCTTTTAAAATCACCCAGACCATAAATGCAATTGTAAGTAATCTCATGATTAGAAAAATAAAGTTGACATAATTTCTTTTGATAAGAGAAAATAAAGATGCTAAGAATCTAAAATTACTTTACAAGGAATTTTTAGAATATTTTGTATGGTCCAAACAATATAGGATGTGGCCATGTATGACAACGGGGTACTGCTATTGGACGTGTTGTGATATGTCATCCTACGGAAGGGGGAAAGATACTATCTTCCATTGTTATTAATGAATATTAGAGGACCAAAATCATATCAACATTTGCTAACTGTAAATGGAGTATGTTGTAGTACATTTAGAGATGCCGCAGAGAAAAAAGGATTATTACAATGCGACAATAACTTGGTTGACTGTATGTCAGAAGCCGTAAGATATTAGATGCCATATAGTTTAAGACGTTTAGTTGCTACGTTGTTGGTGTATTGTAATCCTGCTAATCGGAAAGAACTTTGGGACCAATTTGAAGATTCTATGTCTGAAGACTTTAAGATTATGCCAAATTTGAACAAGAAACAGATTCGTCATATAACTTTAAACCATATTAATGATATTTTGCATTTAATGGGTCATGACATAAATGAATTTATAATTATACCTGAAAGAATTTTAGCTTCATAAGCGGCTAAAGAGGTTCAGGATTCTCATTTTGAAAGAAATATAATTGTTAAGAAGAATATTTGTTATTAAAAGCAAAATTGAACACTGAACAATGTTATTTAATATAATTCTTGATAGAATATTTCAAAATAAACCTGGAGCTTTTTTTTTATAGATGGTCCTGGAGGAATAGGAAAAACTTTTTTGTACTGTGCATTACTTGCCGCTATACGATCAAAAAGATTTGTAGCTTTAGCAACAGCAACTTCTGGTGTTGCAGCTTCAATTCTTTCGGAGGATGAACTGCTCACTCCCGTTTTAAAATTCCTATTGATATTGATGGATCGTATAATATTAGTAAATAAAGTCCTGCTTGCATTATTGATACAAGATGCCAAATTAATCGTATGGGATGAAGTATCAATGGTCAAAAAGAGTTGATAGAGGCTTTTGATTTACTATTGAAAGATCTAATGGATACGAAGATACTATTTGGTGGAAAAGTTGTTTTTTGTGGTGATTTCAGGCAAACTCTTCCTGTTGTTCGTAGTGGAAAAAAAGAGGACTTCATACAAGAAAGTTAAGTTTGCTATGTTCTGACATTTGGAATCAACTAGAAAAATTGCGATTATTTGTAAACATGCAAGCGATAACAGATCCTGCTTTTTGTGAATATTTTATGAAGATAAGGAGCGGAAAAGAAAAAACAAATTGGCAACGTAAGATTGAAATCCCTAATTGTTTCATTGTTCCTTTTATTAGTGAATAAGAATCGTTGAATCCTTTATTTAGAGTAACTTATCCAGATTTTTATGCATCTCCTTGTGATATGTCTTTTACAACTTCTCGTGTTATTCTGACAACAAAAAATGACTTCGTTGATGAAATAAACAATATGCTCATAACTCAATTATTAGGTGATTTTAGGACATATGTTGCATTTGATGAAACTACTGAAACGAATGATCAAAGTCGATATGAAGATTTTTAGCATAGCTTACACCCTGCCGGTTTATCCGTAAAAAAAATTTCCTGTTATGTTATTGCGAAATTAAAACCATGCGAGGCTTATGTAATGGTACACGACTTGTATGTTGTAATTTTGAAAAGAATATTAGAAGTGTGAAAATCGCATGCAGTGATTTAAAAAATACACATGTACTTATTCCGAGAATATAGTTGTTATCGTCACAAGATGAAAAACTACATATTCCTTTCAAAAGAACACAATTCTGTATTAGATTATGTTTTGCTATGACTATAACTAAAGCTCAAGGTCAAACGTTAGATTTTTTTAGAATTTATTTACGAGAGTCTGTTTTTTCGCACGGTTAACTTTATGTTGCTTTATCCTGACAGCAAAAAACTCGAATTCTGTGAAATTGTTGATCCGACCGCCAACATTTTATAGCAATGACGATCATACAACAAACAATATAGTATACGAAGAAATCATTCAGGCAACTGCTATCTTATAAATTGACCGTTACGTTATCAGAAGTCAAGGTATGACACAACTTGGGCGCAACACCGACTATCAGGTGAGTAATTTTCTTGTTGACTGGATGGATTTAACAATTGCTGCTACTGTAGAGCAGCTAAAAATAATATCTTCTCTCATTATTACATACAACAAGAGATGCAGCGGACATTCTCTATTCATACACAGGATATGCAGTTAATACTTGCTATTCGAATCATCTTAAGGTTTACTTACCTTCTTAGGTCTTCTTTTTCACGATTTTTGCGTGTTTGTATCAGGAAGAGGCAATTAAGCTTTTTTGGGACACCCGTCAACACCGAGTTTCGACTGAGTGTTGGCTTGAAAGATAACTTTTCCATTGGTTGACCTGTTAAACATTGAAATCAACGGAAATTTGAAATGGCATTCCTGATTCTCATAACTAGATGAAATGATCTAAGTCAGTTGTATCAAATATGAAATAGCTACTAGCTTTACAATATCGTAGATTTCGAAAATATGAACAGCGAGTTTTGATTAATAGACTAGATCAGAAAACATGATCCTTCTTTATTGAAACTCTAATTCTTCTGCTTCCTTAGGCTATGTCTTGTTTCAATACTAAATTTTTCTTCCTTTATTATATTTTCAGATGTTATTTGGGGATTTGTGGTACTACTCTACATTTGTAGCTCGCAGATTGTTCTGTTTTGATGATATAGTTAGCTCTTTACAAGAGTGGACTTTTGCTGAATACTATGTACTTATGTGTATCTTCACTTGCAATTTTGATATTTATAGACTAATAAAATTGAATTTCCATTAACGGGCTTCCTAACTAGGTGCAATTGATCTCTTTTAGCTTAATTAAATAATTCTATAAATTTATGTGCATATTATTCCTTTGTTTTCTTGAAATAGGTGCAATTGATCTCTTTCGCATACTTGAAACAAATACTATACAAGAAATTTTTTTGAATATGCAGGATCAGTACCAGCAGATAGTACGTGTGTGCAAATTGGCCTTTCCTGTGCATTAGAGTTGTAAATGAAGATTTTGAATCTCGAAAAATCGTGAACCCCGTAGCTTACGGCTTCTCCTATGTCATCTCTTAAAAGCGCGGCAAAATAAAGAGCATCTATAAAACATAAAAGGAAGGACTCAATATCTTCAAGGTCTACAACAAAAGGGCTCAATGTGTTGAAGAAAGCATACGTGTAATCTTTGATGAATCTCACCACCTGTGTGGAAAAAATTCACATGATAAGATTGATCGAGATAGACAGCAGTCGAAGGTTCCTGGAGAAGTCATTGATATGGAAAATGGAAAGACAGAATTGATGAGCCAAGTCTAGGAATTCAACGAAGAAAATACAACAGAACCCTCAAGTGATGTAGAAGAACATGGTTCCTCCATCACAACAACGGAAGCAGAGGATAAAGTTGTTGATGTCGTGCAAGGAACTCCTGATGCTGAGCAGAGAAGTGGTACTCATCCATCCACAAATGCCCACAATTGATCCTATTCTTAGGAACCTGGATCTTCCCACAGTGAGATTCAGGTGTCTAACTGGAAGCACAAAAGTTCACATCTCTTCCAAAATGTGATTACTCCTCTTGATTCAGGAATTCAAATCAGACCAAAGACGAAACTCGTTTGCCTTCTCAACTTTCCTTTGTCAAATTGAGCCTAAAGTATCAAGGAAGCATTGAAAGATGCTGATTGGATTACTGCTATGTAAAATTAACTTAATCAATTTGAGAGGAACCGTGTATAGAACCTGGTCCCTCGACCCTCGGATGGAACGGTCACATGAACCAAGTGGGTGTTCATAAATAAGCTTTGATGAATTTGGGAATACAACAGGAACATGGCCTGATTAGTGGTTCAAGGCTACGATCAAGAAGAAGGGATCGACTATGATGAAACTCTTGCTCTAGTTGCTTGTAGCCATCAGAATTCTCATTGCTTTTGCATTTCATATGGAATTCAAATTATTTCAAATAGATGTCAAAAGTGCATTTCTAAATGGATATTTAAAGGAAGAAGTCTTCGTCAAATAACCACCTGGGTTTGAGTGTCATGAGCATCCTGAACATGTATTCAAACTAGACAAGGTATTGGACTGAAGTAGGCCCCTCGTGCATTGTATGAAAGGTTGTCCAAGTTTTTTCTTGAAAATGGCTTTGCAAAGAAGAAGAATTGACAATACCCTATTTCTGAAGAAACGGGGAATGAACCTTCTCATTGTGCAAGTTTATGTCGATATCATTTTTGGTGCAACAAATGACTCCTTGTGTGAGGAGTTTGTAAAGCTTATGGGAAGCGAGTTTCAAATGAGCATGATGGGGGATTGAATTTTTTCTTAAGGTTTCAAGTTAAGCAAATCCCTAAGGAAACGATGATAAGCCAACAAAAGTACATTAAAGAGCTCCTGAAGAGATTTGAGATAGAAAGTTCAAAAACCATTGATACTCCTATTACCACTGCCACATGTCTGGACTTAGATGCACCCGGTTCTCCTGTGAACGAAACCATGTAAAGAGGCATCATTGGTTCACTCCTGTACATCACAGCTAGTAGACCTGATATTGTATTCAGTGCGGGATTATGTGCAAGATTTCAATCCAGTCCAAAGAAATCTCATCTTAAAGCTGCCAAGAGGATTCTAAGGTATCTTAAAGGAACGCAGGATCGGTTCTCTACTATCCTTCAGAGGACAATTTCGACTTAATTGGTTATGCTGATTATGCTTATATCTGGCGGATAGAACAAGCACATCAGGCATGGCACATTTTCTGGGATCATGTTTGATTTCATGGGGTACAAAGAAACAAAACTCTGTGGCTCTTTCAACTGCAGAAGCTGAGTATGTGGCAGCTGCCTCTTGTTGTGCTCAACTGTTATGGATCAAGCAGTAACTAGAGGACTTTGGTGTATTTTCTGATTGCGTGCCTTTGCTGTATGATTATACCAGTACTCTCAACATGGCAAAGAACCCAGTTCCGCGTAAGAGAACAAAGCACATTGATGTGCGACATTATTTGCTCAGATACAATGTTGAAAAGGGTCTTATTTGCATGAAGTTCTGCAAAACAGAAGACCAAGTAACAGATATCTTCACCAAAGAACTGAGCAGAGAGCACTTTGAAAAGAATCGATTGGCATCAGGGTTGATAAAATTGAACTAAGCACCAGATCCCTCAATGATTGGCTATGAAGGAATGAACAGGTAAAAATAGCTAAAAGGTGTTTTCAAGCATGTTCTAACTCATCTCTATACCTTTACAGGTAGACACGCATGGTAACTACAGAGGAAACAAGCAGCTAATGACATTGCATCTTGGTCAACGAATGAGGCTCACATTTACAAAAACTAAGTCAAGGAACCCGGTTCCCTTTGAAACAGGTTAGTAGTTCCTTTATATTTTCATGCACATCTTTAAATGGCTATAAAAGTGCCACATCATTAAAGTTTTCTCTTTCCTCACTATCCACATCAAAGTCAAAAATTCCCTTTTTCTCACTCAAAGCCAAACACTATTCTTCTTGTGTCCTCACTTTAAATCTTTACTATGCCTCAAAACCCAGAAGTCTAAAATGTTTCCACTGTAGTCCTCACTATGTCTTCGTCTCACAAAACACAGGAGCGAGAGTCTAAGTCTCCTCTATCACCCAGTCAAAACCCCGTACCAGACCCCCAACCATCTACTACTTTCTCTCCAACCCAATCGAGTTCTGGTTCTCACCGGAATCATAAGACTCAGAACCCCAGAAGGTTGTTGTTGTGACCTCTCCCTCTGCTTCACCTGAAAAAAGGAGAAGGCGAAACAGTAGACAAAAACGAATGTCAAGAAGTTTCTAGTCAAAAGGCTGGAGAGAGTGCTAAATCCCAACAGGATGTGGTTCGTTGTAGAGAAGGCTAAGCAGCGCCTATTCCAAGCTTCGATTTGAATATTGCGAATCCTACAGGTAATATTCCTCTTGTATTCTCTAACTCTACTTTGGGGGTAATGAACAAGAAGCCATTGAGAATATGTTGTTAATCGCTGAAGAGGGAGGTTTGGTTGGTGGTTATGAGGGTGTTAATGAGATCATTAGGTCTCAGGGGGAAGGTGAAGGTCATCAGGAAGAGGGTAGGGAACCGGTGCTCCTTGAAAATCTAGCACCTGATAGTACTACTGGGAACAAATGAAGGACCTGATCCCTCATCCCAAGAGGAACCTCTGCTCCTACTTGGGATGAAACTCCCTGCTCTTCGAAAGAGCGTTAGGTCAGTACTAATCCTGATCCCTCTCCTCATTTCGATGTTGAGCCGTTAAACATCGTCTTTCCTGAGATGAGATCTCTTTCTGAGGAAGAAAATGAAAACAGTAAGGAGGATTATGACAATGTCTGTTGCCAGCTTTATTGCGGCTAGGAGTAGAAGAGAATCTCCCAAAGAGACCACTCTTAAAAGACCTACTACTAGACTGCAAAAGAAGGAAGTCCTTGAATTTGTTCTGAAGAAAAACAAAGAAGAGAATAAAAGGAGGAGGCCGGTGAAAGGGTGAAAGATGGTGAATGAGGAAAAAGCGCCTCCAACACTTGTTGTTGAAGTTGACGATGAAGCGGTGAATAAGGAACCTGCTTTCTTAATTCGTAGGTCCTCTAAGAAACCTGTGATTCCAAAACCCAGGAGAGGGCCATCTGTGAAAGTTGTGGAAGTGGAAAATTTTGGGGTAGACAAGTTTGGTCAGAAAGTGTTTGAGAAGTCTGCAAAGAAAGAGAAAAGTGTGAGAAAGTCTGTGAAAAGGAAGGCTGGTGACAATGAGGAACCTAGTTCCTCCAAGAAGGCCAATGAGGGTGTGGCCAAGGGTGAAGGAAGAGAAAAACTGAGAAAACAGGGGGTGCATGGGGCAGAACATTTGCTCCTGATATTCCTGACATGACAGGGATGCGCCAACTAGTTGATATTTGTGAATTTCAACAGTGGACACACTTGTTCACCAATGAGAGCCCTAAGGTGTATGAGGAAGAAGTGTATAGCTTCTACACAAACATGTTCACAGTGGAAGAGGATAACATCTGTTTGAAGGTCAATGGCGTAGATTTTGTGATGGACGAGGTTGTGTTGGGGAGCATTTCGGGAGTGCCTACTGAAGGAATATCATCCATTGAGGGGACTTGTTTTCCCAATTTTAGAAGTGCCATTCTGAAGGGTGATGCAGTGCAGTAAGGGGAATGGGTGCACAAGAAGGCCCGCCTTCCCGTTTATCAACTATTGTTCTAGATGGTGAACAAGGTTTTGTTTCCAAGTGTAGAAAGGTGTTCCATTACGTCAAGAGCAGACCTGTTCCTAATGGAAGCTCTGGATGCCTACACTACTATCAATCTGCTTGGACTCATGATAGAGCACATGAAGAAAGTGGCATATTTCAAGGATGGTAATCATGGTTGCTTTATAGGTTCTTAATTACTAAGGTATTTGACTTCTTCAAAGTCCCTTTGGGAAAAGAAACAGCGGGAACTCGCAAGAAAACCTTCTCCAAAACCACCTAAGAAGAGTGTGAGTGCATTGATAAGAAAGGATGGGTTGGCAGCAATTCCACTATTGCTCAATTGATTGCTGTTCAGAATGGTGTCAATGAAGAGATAAGGAAGTTGAAGGCACGAAATGTTATTCTTGAAGAGCAGCTTAGTCGGGCCCAGGAGGCACCTAGTTCCAGCAGTACACAAGGCACAGAGGTTGCCCGTCTAACCAAGGAAAATGCAGATCTCAGAAAACAGGTCGAGGACACGAAGGAGCGGCTGTTTAACGAAGTGTCTGCAAATGCCCGAATGAAAATTCTCCTCAGAACCCTTGCCTCTTCACCCCTCCTCCCCCTTCTAGTGCTCCTTAAAACAGTTCCCTTCCCGATGTATAGTAAAACGTTGTCTGCCCTACCTTAGTTTCTTTGTTTTTTGCTGTTTTTTTTTTGGCTGGTACTTTTAAGTTGTTTTGATTTGTGAATGGTTGTGTAACAATGGTACTACTATTTTTGTTCTCTCAGTTTTAAAAAATTAATGAACATTCCGTCCTTTTCCTATGCATGATATACTCTTATGCTCTATTTTTAGCCATGCTTGTATGCACACATGTGGCCTGAGTTAACTGTGCTGGACTGTCTTTTGCTTATTATTTGTGAATAAATCTTTTTATGACGTCAAAAGGAGAAAAATTAATTTGGGGGGGGGGGG
>MCJB01004069.1:62229-102235 GCA_002018475.1 Nicotiana obtusifolia
GGGGGGGGGGGGGTTGTATGGTGTTCAATTTTCGCATGCACTGGTTTATAGAAGGATCTGGTTCTTCTATGCGTTCCTTAATCTACTGTTGTGGAATAAATGATGCAGAAAGTAAAGAACACAAGTATATTTATGTGGAAAACACCCAGCTCAAAGGTGAAAAAATCACGACCTACATCCAATTAGGATTTTTTCCAACACTTCACTACAACCCTGAGCCAAACAACAATGTTCACAAAACTCTTATAAACCTAATAATACCTCTAACCCTTGTAGCAACCAGCCACAAGCTGTTGTTACTACTTCAATTTAACTTTATCTTGAACAACACAACTCAAATACCTAATACAACTTGATTCTAGGAAAGCTGAAAGGTACAAATCAAAAATCCTACTACAATTAAACTAGAATAAAAGATAAACACATGGAGTTGGTTCTTCTTTCTGATTCATGTGGCTCCAGGTTCGCACTCTCGAAGCACACAGGAATTGCTTGCAAAATGCCTTGCCATTATGCTCTCAATTCTTGCTTAACTTCAGCGTGTTTACGTCACATGTAAAAGAAAACACAACTGAAATATATAGATTTAGTAGGATTAGGATTAACTTGAAACCTGATACTTTACTCTTCCTTGGCGGAAGAGTTCTAGTTAACTTCAATAACTCTTTCCTTATATAGCATAGAGTTCTCTTCAAGTAAGGAGTGCTTCTCCTTATCAAATATGCGATCTTTTCATTCAGGAAATATCAGAAATAACCACTTATACTTATCCCTTGAACGTGTATGCCTTTTGCTTAAATTTAAACGTGACCTGCGTACACTGTCCATGGACCTGGTTCATGCATGTGTTCCTTAGTCAATCATCAAAACCAAATTAGCTTAGGTCAAGAAATTCTGCCTTTTTGATGATGACAAACTCTGTGCTTTTCAGCAGCCTGGAACCTATTTCAACTCAGCTTTACATCAAACACAATATCAGAATATTTTTCATTTAAAGTCACAAATCATCAAGGACCAAATTCATTAGGTTATAAACATCACAGTCCAAAGCAAAAGAACACCTTATCTTCCCCTTTTTGGTATTATCAAAAAGTTGCATAATTAAGTTAATCAAATTTTAGCAGATCTTACTTATGGCCATTAAGGCTACTTCAAATGCAATCATGGATTCAATATTCTCTTATCAATCTAAGAATATTAGCCATTTAAGAAATATCAACAAATAATTAGAGCAAAAGCAGTGAATATTATTGATAAGATTCTTCCACAAAGCATAAAAAGATATAAAATCATAAAACCATGAGCGAAAAAACAAAAAAAAAATCCCACTTGGGCCACTTTTTACAAACTAGGCTAGAAAGGATTTAGGACTGGGAAAGACCAGGTTCTTGGTTCTTGGACTAAAGCAACTTCAACATGTTTTGAAGAATGCCCTCATTCTTCTTTTTCTCCTTTGTAAGTTCATACTTGAGAGAGTCTCTCTTATCTTCTACTTTAGCCAACCTAGGTGGCTTCTCAACCTAGTAGGATTACGATTAACCAGAAACATGATGGTTTACTCTTCCTTGGTGGAAGAGTTCTAGTTAAGTTCAATATCTAACTCTTTGCTTATTTAGGATATAGTTCTCTTCAAGTAAGAAGTCATATTCCTTATCAATTATACAATCTTTTCGTTCAGGGAATATCAGAAATAACTACTTGTACTTATCCCTTGAACGTGCATACCTTTTGCTTAAATCTGACCATCACCTGTTTACACTGTCCATGAACCTGGTTCATGCATGTGTTCCTTTGTGAATCGGCAAAATCAAGTTAAATAAAATAAAATTGACACCGCTTGACTAGTAATGTGGCTTAGCACAGTGGTTGAGCGCATCAAGTCCTTTATGTCAGGTTGTGAGATCTAGCCGTGATATCTCTTGATTTTTTGGATCTTTAAATTTGTTATCTAAGAAAGATACATTAAAAAAGAAATCAAACTTTTGACCTTTTTTAGAAAAGGTATTAACTAAACCTTTAAGCCTAAAATCATTATGGCGCGATATGCTCACAAAAAAATGACTAAGATAAATGTATCATATGTTATTATAAATACACTTTAAAAAATGAGAATTTGTTGAGGCGAGTTATAGTAAAATATTTTGAATTATGTTTTTACTAATATAATTTGATTATGTTTTTACTTTAAAAAATCATGCATCACCTGCTTGTTGACTATAACTGGATTGGGCGAGAGATACAACCAAAGGAGATTATGCTAATCTTGAGAAAGATCAAGAGGAAGCATGTAACGACGCGAATGGTCGTTTTGAGCATTTGCACTTCGCTTTTGAGAGCATGAGTAGCTCCGTATGATGTGTTATGACTTGTGTGAATCGTCGGTTTTGGTTTTCAGGTTATTCGGAATCGATTTGGAAGAATGAATTTCATGATTGAAACTTTAAGTTAGAAGAGCTGACTAAGTTTGACTTATTCAGTATTTGACCTTGGTTGGAGCTTTTATGGTTCAGTTAGATCCGATGGTGATTTTGGACTTACGCGTATGCGCGGATTTGCATTTGGATGTTTTTAGAAGGTTTCGGCGCAAATTGGTGAAATTTAGAAATTTGAAGATTTGAAAAGTTCATAAGTTTAATCGATAGTTGACTTTGATGATATCGGATTCGAATTGTGGTTCCAGGAATTGGAATAGCTTCGTTATGTCATTTGGGATTTGTTGCAAACTTTGGGTACTTCCAGGTTGATTTAATATGTTTCGGTGCGAGTTTTGAAAGTTCAAAGTCCAAATAACTTAAGTATGAATTGAGGTGCGATTCGTCGTTTCGATGTTGTTATTTGTGATTTGAGGCCTCGAGTAAGTCCATGTTATACTATGTGACTTGTTGGTATGTTCGGACGGGGTCCCGAGGGGCTCGAGTGAGTTTCAGATAGGTTTGGGTTGTGTTGCTCTCGTTTTTTTATGTTTCAACGTCGTTTCTTCAAGCATGAATGGTACCACATTAAGCAAATGAGCTTCAATTTTTGTTTTGATTGAAGCATTAGATCCGTATTGTAATTTTGAAACTATAGCAACTGAAATTATCAAGTTTCGACATTGTATGAGAAATTTGTGATTATTTTACAAAGAATTGAGTTGTCAGATTTTTCAAATTAATTACGAAATTACCACTGGATTTGTATTTAAAAGCCTGTACTATTTGCAAATATTGAAACCAACATATCTCCATCATTGTAAGGTCAAACGGAGTGATTCAAAAGTCTAACTTGACTGGAATTTCACAAGGAATCCATTGGAGGCATCAAAAGTGAATTTCGGGATCGTTTGGCATGAGAAACGACGCAGAACAGCTGGACGGAAGCATATAAATCAAGAGTTTGTTCATTTGGTCATATTTTGAGTTGTGGAGCTCGGATTTGGACGATTTTTGTAGTGATTTTCACCACATGGATTGGGGTAAGTGTTCTATACTCATTTTTTGTTATATTTCATGAATCTATCTTCGTTTTTGGCAATTTGTTGATGAGGGGATTTTTGTCTAAAATTTCATAAAGTGAATTTTTGAGTTTTGAACATCGATTTGGAGTCGGATTTAAGTGAAACCAGTATGGTTGGACTCGTAATTGAATGGGCTATCGGATTTTATAAGTTTCGTCGAGTTTCAAGGTGCGGGCTCGAGTTGGACTTTTTGGTTGATTTTGGGCTTTTGAGTAAAGATTCGACCTTTATCAATTGAAATTTTTTCCTTAGGTTTTATTTGACGTATTTGAGTTAATGTTGGCTAGTTTCGAGCCGTTTAAAGGTCAGTACGCGCGAGATGGCATTTTTGGAGCATCGTTTGGCTTGCTCGGTGTTGGATTTGGCTTGTTCGAGGTAAGTAACAGTTCTAAACTTGGTGCTGAAGGTATGAACCCCGAATATACATGATATGTGTTTGGTGTTGAGGTGACGCACATGCTAGGAGACGGGCGTGTGGGCGTGCCCCGTGGGAATTGTGACTCGGTTATTTCTGTGGTACTGTATAGTCACCTAATCTTATTTGTATCCATGAAATCTTTACGTGCTAGAGTAAATCCATATTAGAAATCATGTCTAGGCTATATGCTTATCCTGTTGGGACCCACTGGGGCCATTTCTGCTGTTGAGTTACCTATTTTTATTAAAATTACATACTTAGTCAGGCGCATTCATCTACATAACATATCTCAGTCTTTGTTACCATTTATTGATACATCACATCATTATTTTTGGGGTGACTTTTCATGACATTGTGAGCCCGAGAGACTGGAGAGATTGATGACTGAGTGAGGCCAAGGGCCTATTTGTGAGTGATATTTATGGGAGCGAGCTGCACGCCGCAACATGTTATTTTGGTTTATGCCATGATTTGATTATTATAGCGCTTGGACTGAAGGAGCCCCTTCAGAGTCTGTATACACCTCTTGTGAGCGCATGTACCTAGTGAGCGCGAGTGCCGAGTGTCGAGCTCCGAGCGCGAGTGCGAGTGCGAGTGCGAGTGCCGAGTGATTGAGAGGATTGAGTGATTTTGAGGACTGAGTGACTGGGAGGACTTAGTGAATTGATACTCTGAGAATATGCATATGATTTTATCATTGAGTTGCATCGCATTCGACATGCACACTTGACATACAGGCATAGAGATGCATTTTCCTCATCCTGTACGGTATCACGTCATTCATGACTTCTCATACATATTGACATGTAGGCATAGAGATGTATTTTCCTCATGCCATTTGATAATGAAATATTTATCTGTTGAAAGCTTTGGAAAAAATTACAGTTTTCAAACTTACTCATACTTTTGGTGTTTTCGGTGAAAAATTTTGGACTTATTGTTATATTTGAAAATCATGAGCATCATATCTCTGAGTTACTTCGTGTATCATTTTTTTACTATATTGTCATGCATTTTTGCTGGTTATTAGAGTTGGACTCTGACCCTTGTCCCAGTTTGTCACTACTTTCAACCTAAGGTTAGGTTTGTTACTTATTGAGTACATGGGGTCGGTTGTACTCATACTACACTTCTGCATCTTGCGTGCAGACTTGGATGCTGATATTGATGTGTACGACGGGAGCTAGCATTGAAGATGTATCTGCATTCCGGTAATAGTTGCCTCTTGTTCATGGTAGCTCTAGACTTAAGAAAAATTTGTTTATGTATAATTCGGACAGATGATGTATTTATTTTACACTAACTTTGTAAACTCTAAATCTTGTAAGCGCATGATTTGTACTACCAGTCCTTGAAAATGTATAAGATTCAGATATTCTCTCTTATTTATTTGTCTCATTAAATTTCATTGGAATTGATTTATTATCAATTGGCTTAACTAGCGGGTTGGGTTAGGTGCTAACATCACGACTAGTTGGATTTTTTGGGTCGTGACAAAGCATTGGAGGAATTTTTTTTTAAAAAAAAGAGGTGATGACTACATCTAGTGGTGGATAAGATCCATATTATTCACTTAAAAAATGGATAACTAATGAATAACCAATAAGTTTAACTTTTACATTTGCAAATATTCAAATTGGGGTTCCTCAAGTTTGAGAGATTAGAAATTCTCTCAAAAGTATTCATATTCAAGAAGCCACAAATAATATGAATATCTATACTATTCGTCGATTAACTCTCTCTTTTTTATTCGTATTAAATATGAGTCGGGTCGGATAATTTATTTGATTTGATATTATCCGTTTTCGACTCGTTCATATCTGACCCGAACCGTCCGTTTGCTATCTCTTAACTACAATTGTGAGGCCATAATATACCATACATGGATAGCTAGAAATTGAAAGTTGTATAAAGGCATTACTGAAAATAGAGAGTGGGTGATACAACAAATTCAAACAGGAATTAGAGAGAGTAAAAATGTTAAGAGGAAACAAGAGAGCTCGGAAGTGTAAATTCTTTATTCAAAGTTTTGTAACTAGGTTTATGCTTAAGGTCATATGCCTTGATAAGTAGAGAAAGTCGAGGTGGATGATGCTTTGTAGGTGTAATATTTTTTTGTTTGTCTCTAGTAATATTTCACATTATTACAAAAACAACTATTATTAACATGGAATTTTTACATAGATATACTTAATACTAAACATACTCATCACTTCTATTGAGATTTTTTTTTAAATTACTTATCCTATATATAATTACCAATTTTATATAAAATAGTGTATTATATACTTTATCTCCCCGTTTTCTCTTTATTTTTGTTTTTCATGCCTCTCTCTTATTACCAATTAAATTTGGCAGCAATTTTATTTTATTATAAAATAATTTTCATTGAACTTAACTTCCTAATCAAGTCAATGTGATCTTTTGTATGAATCAGATCCTTATCTTTTGCAATAACGAACTTGGAATATTCAAACTTAATTAACTTCAGTGAAACAATTAAGTAATTACAATTCCCCCGTTTAAAAAAAATAACGGTAAGAAACTATTACAAAGCTGTAAACTCCATTAAAAGCTTCATTGACAGCCATTAAAAAGTTTTGAAACTTTTAATTTGAAAATTGAGTTTCGCAAAATTGTTATTTGTTTGAATAGGGTATTAATGCAAATGATTAAGAATATATTTTAGAGTTTATATCTTAATTTGATGAAGATTAAAGTTTTTTTTTGGTTGACTTTATTGAATCTAGAAAAAGAAGAAGAACAATAATAAATAAATAAGTTGTATGTATTATGTATGTAGGGTGTATATTATTTGTATATTTAATATATCACTAGACATACAGTGAACTACACACAACATACAAAATATATAATAATACAATTGTATTTAAGTTTTACGTAACAACAAATTTTTGTTCAAATTATATGCAAAATTGTATGTTTTAGCCGCTGATTGATGGGTTTGGAATGAGAAGTTTGAAGTTCTATAATGTTAGAGTTTGTGTTGCTTGTATACCAACTACAATAATTTTTAAATTGAGATTTTAAGATTGAACCTACTTGGGTAAGGGAAATATGAACACAAACGTGATCCTAAGCTGAGGTAAACCTATTGAGTCGAGAAATTTTGAACTCCAGTTTATTTACCCATTGATTTAGAGTACGAAAATTTGAAGAAGAGTTGTCCGCAATTAAACTAAGCTTCAAAGCTTACCAACAACAATAAATTAGTGAAATCCCACAAGTGCGAAAGCTTCAAAGTTTCAAGTTCAAAAATTAGATTTTCAAAATTGAATTCGGTTTCGATTGAGTGTTGTATACTTTAAGGAGCTTATATTTAAATTATTGGGTAATTTGGTGAAGATTTCGATTGAATTTAGTAGAATTTTCAGTAATAGATCGAAGAAGAAAGAAGAACTTACTGCAATTTGACTGAATTATATATATATAAAAAAAGTATAGCTACTTTATGAAAACAAAAAAAAAAAATTTTAGTCAAAATCGGATAAATAAGTTTATAACTCCGTATATATATGAAAAAATATTAAGTCAATCATCTTATTCGAACTTTAGCTGCTTCTTGATACGAAAATAAAATTTAAACCAAAATACTCATAGCTAAAATACGAAAATCTTCTATAATTCGAAAAATTACCTACAACTTCAAATGTGCAGTTTAAACTGCATGAAAAATTCATGGAGTTGAACATTTTCAAAGTTCAAACTCCAATTTATTTTTGAAGTTTTGTATTCTCCTTCTCGAACTCTTGTCATGGAGTAGTCACTTGTATAAGTTTGGACTCCAAAACGCGATACTAGAGTTTGAACTTCTACAAAGAATCTGTAGCACCTTGATTCTGGAGTGGATCATTTTGGACACAACTTTGGCTTGGCGAGAGAAGAGCGACAAACTCAGGATTTAGAACCACTCTCCACAAGCAAGAAAAAGGTGGGAGAACACGACTTCTTTTTTGAATTATTTGACTACTCATTATATTTTGTACAAGTTAGCAGTCAATGTCGAGAAGTTTTATGATGTGTCTCACGTAATTTAGGTCTTTTTTTATTTCACAAATTTATAGATTCATATCTTATATTTTTGGATCTATAAAATTATGAGATAAAAAAGAAGTTTCACACAATTAGTGTCAATTGTGTGAAGCATAAAATAAAAGGATTGCCAAAAATGACCAAACAAGAGAAAGCAATCGATATATAAGAAGCTTGTATTCAGCTAAGACAAACTCGAACAATCCTAAACTTCATTTCAATATATACGAGCATTTCTTGTTTCAAAACATATTTTTTTCTCTATTTTCTTTTACTTTGGATGTTTTCACTCCCGGAAAAAAAAATTGTTTAAGAGTTTAAACTGTGCCTAATCAAACTCTAAAAAAAGCGAAAAAAATAAAGAAGCCACTCTCTCCCGTATTCAAACGAAAAAGATAAGGGTAGTAGTAAGTTTTGAACAATAAAAGTATTTTAGTGCGAGTCGTTCTAAATCCACTAATAATAACAAATTATAAAGGTCTAATTTGGTTTTCATAATTCTCTTTTTTCTTTAGAATAGCTGGAAATTGGGATTTTAGAGTTGATTGTTCCCTGGGTCGATATGTTTCTGCCACAACATTTTGCTCGATATTAGCAATCCGAATAAAAGTGCAACAAAGCTAGAACGGCAGTGAAGGTGATACGGGAGCCCAGAATATGAATACCCCAGTGGAGTTGCCAAATCCTTCTTTAAAACACCTGCTCCATATCCCACGCTTCAGATTTGGCTCTTTACTCAAAGCTTTTCGAATCAAAATCTCATAAAGAAGAAGTTTACCGTATCGAATAAATCGATGTTCACGTAAGAAAAGTCGAACCATATCGAATATAATCAGATACTCTATTGAGATAGCATTTTAAGAAATTGAGCACTGAACAGAAATATTTAAGTATCGTATTGTTTCGGCCGACGAACACCCCCTTTGTTTGACCATAAAAATGGTGATTTTTAAAAAAGAGAAAAGTATTTGAAGTTAAGTTCAAAAAATTAATATTAAAATTTAAAATTATGTTTGGATATGTATTTCACTTAAAAAATATTTTAATTTCGTGAGTGAAGAAATTATTTTTTCCAAAAAATTTACTGTGATTTGAAAAATTCATTTTCGAAAAATCCAAATACTTACAAATTTTTATGGATAAATACGTCTTGAAAAAAAAAAAAAAAGAATCTATGGACAAATAGTCCTTCACGTGGTTAACTTTATTTTCAGCACCTCACAAAAACATTACTCTGCGGTTTAAAATGTTGTTATAACTTTGTCTTCCTAATTTACCTTTAATCAATTCAATCACTTTGGCTGGATCCACTTGATAAAGAAGATTATTTTTTATGAGGAGAAAATATGTGAAATTTTATTATTATTCATTTAAATAGATAATTTTTTTTGCATATATTTAACTTACATGTCAAAAAATTTCTTTAAGTTTCTAAAGTCCTTATTCAATCAAATACTTTGGTAAGAATTTCTAAAATAGTTTTCCTCTATTTATAGAGTACAATTTTGATTAGAAAGAAATTCCATTGAATCCAATTCCCTCCACTTAGCTACGGCGACTGAACGGAGGGTCATCAATTGAGCTGTCGCTATTTTCTGGTGTAAACCTTTATCCTTTTCTTGCAAATAGGGACCTAAATGAAGTTTGCATAGAAAATGGCTTTCAAATGTAATGATAAGCTCGTCTTTTAATTGCATGCAAGCGTTTCTATTTTGTCTTTGGCATTCGGAGCTCATTATTGCTTTCCCACATCCCGCAATTTAATGGCAGGTGGAGAGGTAATAACCAGAGGGAATTGTGGCTCATTAACTCATTATGTATTACTGCACCTAATTAAAGAGAAAATATACATCGTCTATAGCACAGTGACATTAATTTCCCCATACTTTTGCTTGGCAATTTACAATGATATATATCACAATATATTAAAGGAAAAGAGAAAAAAAGGAGAATGAAATTAAGCCTAGGTCAAATTTCCACGACAAAAGAAAAGCATAGGTCAATCAATATCCGTATTAAATCAAGAGGCAAAACTATTAGGGCTCGTTTATCAGGGTTAAAAATAATATTGAATAAGATGTATTAGTAACGCTAAGATTAATTCTTATCGACTGTTTGGTTTGATGTATTCAAATAACATATATTGTATAGTTTTTTTTTTAAAAAATTATTTGTTTACAAAAATATTCTTCAAAAACATTGGGAAGGATTTGGAAAAGGTTTTGAAAAAGTATTTCTGTCTTTATACATGCTTATTCATATATTAAAAAATAGTATTGCTAATATTATGGTTTGCTTTGTATAAAAATAATACTGAATATGGTGTGTAACTAATATTCCCTTCGGTCCACAATAAGTGATTATTTTACTTTTGGTACACCTAGTAAGGAACTAGAGAAAAAAATATATTCACTAAATTAATATTAATTAATTGTTACCTTGACACACTGGAATATGTAGATAAGAATTTTTTTTGAAAAAATAGAATTATTTCTTTCTTGATTATGTAAATAGACACTAGTTTTAGACCAAAAAAAAAAATGGTCACTTATTGTGGATCGGAGGGAGTATAATATAACTAATACATGTGTTAGTTATGCATAGGTTGAAAAATACTATCAAATAAAATATTAAAGCTAATACATGTATTATTTTTTCTAATATACCCTACTGAACGACCCCTTATTTTACGGATTATTTCATAGTGAATTAAGTGGACGTTTGGACATAAGAGTTGTGAAATTACAAATAAAAAAGAATTTTTTTTCAAGTGAATATGATATTTGAAAATTATAGTTGTGTATGGACATGAATACAATTTGGAGTTATTTTTGAACTTTTGTGAGTGAATTTGAAAATTTTGAAAAATAGTTTTTTGGAGTTTTTCAAATTTTGATTTCAAGCGAAATTTAAAAATTTCATGATCAAACACTGATTTCGAAAAAAATAAAATTCTTTTCCAAAAAAATAAAAAATTTCTTACGGCCAAACGGGCCATAAGTCTAATATTTTAATCTCATGTACATATAGCAAACACAACAAAGTGGATAGGTCCATACCATTGTTATGAATTGTTTCTGTGTGACTTCAAATTTTTTATACTAATATGTATTATAAAAATTGTTAACAACTACTCCTTGTATTGGGCTAGCAATGTTGGTACTATATTTAACCTGGACATAACAGGAGACCTTACTATTAAGATGAAACTTCGTTGTGGGTTTCATCAAAATAGGAATAAAAAGAAATCATTGCGACTTGTGACATTATTAATTACCCTACTTGTTAACTATATTTCAAAATACATTATTTTAGTCTATCATTCAATTCAAATGTGATTCTTATTCAATTCAAATTGACATAAGTGAAAGTGAGGTGAGACTGTGACTACTCAAAAGTGTCAGAGTGGATTTCAATTTTTGAGCCTTTGGCTTTCTCAATTCTTTACTGTCTGCACCTTTGCTTAGTTACCGTCATTCATTAATATCACCGAACAAATTTTTCAGGCTTCTCTAGTTTCTTGTCTTCTTCCTTTAACCCAATAGTCTCTTGCTTTTCATTTAAATTGACAATATCTTCTTCCTCCTATTTGCCTCTAGCTTTTTCACTCCTCACTCCTTTTTCCAAACTATTCTTCATCAGTTTCTAGTTGGATTTTTCGGGGTCGCTTTAATTTTTGAAAAGTCCTAATCTTTTCGCATTTTGAGGATTTTGTGGGGGTTATATTCTTGAGAGTATTGGCTAAGAAGGGGCATTTTCAAAGGAATAATGTCAGCCAAGAATAAACAAATTCCTTGTCTACCTTTTTGGTATTCATGGAGGTAGAAAAAGATGGTGTCTTTGGTAAAAGATTAGTTTTTTTAGAAATTTATCTGACTATAAATAGAGGAAAAGATAGTGTCTTTGGGGAAAAAAATCAGTTCTTTTTAGGATGTTAAAGCTTTGAAGCATGAAATTCTTGGTAAAAAGGAAGGGTCTTTGGGAAAAGGTCAGTTCTTTTAGAAAGTTATCTGACTACAATAGAGGAAAAGATATAGTTTTGAGGATATTAAAGCATTGAAGGGTGAAATTGTTGTAAATGGGGGAAAAGAAGAATATGCCAGCAGTTTGGTTTTCATTGAAGAGGTCTTTGCATTGTAAATCAGAGCCATCAGATGTTCATGACCCAAAGACAAGGAAGCAATTAAGCACAATTTTGACCAGAAAAGGAGGAGGAGGGTCAAGGTCAGGTTGTTCAAGGTCTATAGCAAATCTCAAAGATGTAATCCATGGAAGCAAAAGACACTTAGAAAAACCCCCAAGTTGTAGTCCAAGATCTATTGGTAGCAGTGAGTTTCTTAATCCAATAACTCATGAAGTTATTCTGAGTAATTCAAGGTGTGAGTTGAAAATCACTAGTTTTAATGGATTTCAAGAAAGTGGGGGTGGGACTAATGGCTCAACTTTTGTGGGTACTTTGAGACCTGGTACACCTGGTCCAGGAGGGAACCCTACAATGCATTATTTCAATTCAGGTTGTAGGAATTCAGTGGCAACTCCTACAAGGAGAAGTGCATCTTTTCTTGTTGATAAAGAAAGTTCCGCTAATTTTGGAGGACATAGTTTTCCTTGTAAAACTACTAGGCATTCACTTGATAATGATGTTAATGGAACTTCAGGGGTGACATGTCATAAGTGTGGAGAGCAATTTGGAAAATGGGAAGCTCTTGAAGCACATCATCTTTCGAAGCATGCTGGTAAAAATCTTGCCTTTTTTGCTTTTTCATCATTCCTTATTATCCTATCTCCATGCTTTTTTCAGTATATTGCTTATGCCGTAGATTATTCTCTGTCTGAGAAAAAGTACTTGGTACGTCTTTTAAGTCTCGTGCGGTTGCTTTACTTTCTGTTCTTTTTGTAGCCTACATCACAAGATTGTACAGTTGCAGCTTCAAAGCCCATTTTGCTATATCTTTTTAGAGCTAGAAACATTGCCCTTTTTCAGCCAATTTGTTTGAAATTTACTTGAAGATGGTATATGCAATTTCTGCTTAAATTATTTAGCAGTTGATGGATTGGTGGTTTGGGGGGGAGGGGGAGAGGGAGGGAGAGGAAACCATGAAATTTTAACTGTAAAATTTCATGTGCTTTACTCTCTAGATATCTATGTCTAGACTGCACTGCTGGATTAAAGTAGAATTTTGCTTCGACGTTGTCTATTAATTTATTATGAATCCCCACAATACATAATACATTGGGACGTGGTCGTCTCTAGATATCTATGGCTAGACTGCACTGCTGGATTAGAGTAGAACTTTGCTTCGACGTTGTCTGTCAATTTATCATGAATCCCCACAATGCATAGTACATTGGGACGTGGTCGCCTAGGCACAAACCACATTGACCCCAACTTGTTTGGGCTTGAGGCATAGTAGTAGTAGTTTCTATTGTGCGCTTTCTGTACTTGTTGGTTTAATGGTTTTGAAGAGCTATTAAGCTTGTTGCATTTTGCTCAATTGGACAGTGAGTGAACTTTTGGAGGGTGATTCTTCAAGGAAGATAGTAGAAATAATCTGTCGTTCAAGCTGGTTAAAATCCGAGAGCCACGTCGGTCGGATTGAAAGGGTCTTGAAAGTTCACAACACGCAAAAAACTCTGGCTCGCTTTGAAGAATATAGGGAGATGGTGAAGGTCAAAGCAAGTAAGCTCCCTAAGAAACATCCTCGGTGTATAGCTGATGGAAATGAACTTTTAAGGTTCTATGGAACCACTTTGGCATGTGGACTTGGCATGAATGGAACCTGCAGTCTCTGTGTATCCGATAAATGCTGCGTCTGTCGAATTATCAGAAATGGATTCACCACGAAGAAGGAACTCAAAGGCGGGATTGGTGTCTTCACGACTTCCACAAGTGCAAGAGCTTATGAATGTATTGAGTTGAGTGATGATGATCCATCGTCAAGAAAAGCATTGATTGTCTGCAGAGTTGTTGCAGGTCGAGTGCATAGGCCGTTGGAGAACATTCAAGAAATGGCTGGCCAAACCGGGTTTGATTCTTTGGCTGGGAAGGTTGGCGTTTACTCTAACATAGAGGAGCTTTACTTGCTTAATCCTAGGGCTCTTCTTCCTTGTTTTGTGGTGATTTGCAAAGCCTAAGGAAAATATAAGAAATGGTAGAATGTCTAAAGCAGTAGTGAAATTTTGTGTCGCGTATAGGCTTTTCAACATGTTCTTTTGCAGGAAACTTTGTTTCTTGGAGTCCTAATTCTTGTTTCATGCAATTTCTGTATCTGTTATTACCAAAATTTGGCAAAGCTAGATGATCCAAAATTTCAGCGATAGGTTTTTGTTCACTTTTTGGGGAGTGACTAACACTTTTCTCTGTCTGGTGGTTGTTGGTTTAGTTCATTACATGCATAGGGTAACAGAATGCAGTTCTTTGTACATAGTATAATATGGACAACTATAGATTTGGGACCATTTCTCAGCTTTTAAAAATGAATCCCTGATGACAAATGTGAGCAGTTTTGGACTGGATTCTTGTGACTGCAATTCAAATGGTTGCATAGGCTTTAGAGATTTAGAGGTTATTAGAAGTGCTCAATCACTGCAGTTTATAGTATTACTGCGATTTGTATCTCTTTACAGTCCAGAAGTTTGTAAACTAGGCGTCAACGTGAAGCAAGTTAAGGTCGATTAAAGGAATTCTCACTGTTCACCTCGACTGATACAACTGTAAAGAGACCAATAAATTGTTCAGTTTGATTGGGTTTTACATGATTTTCACTTGGGATGGTCATATTAAACTCTTGAGTATGGTTATTTCTGATCAACTGATTGATAAAAAACAATGTCCAACTGCAGCAACCAAACAATTTAGGCATGTGGTCCTAGTTGGTACTGTCATGCTTTTAAAAAAGCTATAATCTAAAAACTAAAGGACAGAATGAAAAAGATAATTAGTCACTGTCTTCTTCCCTCTCGCAGGCAATATTATCTGCGTTCACTGTAACTATTGATATTGTCCAACCTTTTCATCTTGCTTTTGATACTCTTTTCCTTTGAGATTTTACAAAAACGACACCTTGTAATTTGAAAATTCCATTTGATTTTAAACATTACATTTTTTATTTTACTCTCAGTGACGTGCTCTTTAGCAATTTAGTCATGACATGTTAAATACCATAAAATTCTAAAAGTACTTTTGATATACGTTAATAACTCTTTTTTTTTTTGGGGGGGGGGGGGGTGTTAAATCAATAACCGCTATATAAAATGCAACGAAAAGGAAATTGTTATTGATTTCTTTTTTGAAAATCTGAATTGCACCTACATATCAGCGCGAGTTTATCATGTCGTTGCTGGTTTGGTCGTGAATAGCTCTTAATAAATGTTGCATGGCTATGCCAACTCATAAATATGCATCTGATTTTGATAGAATAGACTTTCCGTGGATTCAGAAAACTAAATGCAACTCCACTGGGAGAAGTTGAATTCATTAACCGAAGATATTCGATTCAGTTGGCATTCATTAATGCTGATTTAGACAGTTCCTGCCATTCTTTCTGATGTTAGTTTTAATGACTATCGATTCATCAATTTTTTTTTTTCTATTTTTTTAAATTTATTTGGGCCTCAATTCTCTAAATAGGATAAGCCGAATAGGGGTAATTTATAAATGGGGTAAAAAAAAAAATTCACAGTAACTTGGAACTCATTTGCCAAGTTAAATTTCTATTACTCCATATATTACGGTATAAAAGAATTTCCATACTAACATGTCTTTTCAAAATTAATTAAAGGTACATACTCATAAATAGTGGGGTGAATTACTTTACAAATAAGGTAATTAACCTTCTAAAACAAATTAAACTAAACTAATTATGTTGATATAAGATACTTCCTGTTCTAATTTATGTGACAGTATTTGACCTGACACTGAATTTTAAAAAAGAAAGAGGACTTTTGAAACTAGTGGTCTAAAACAAACCATAAATATTTGTGTGTACCTACACAAACCATTGTTGTAAAATCAATTCATTTAGGAACAAAGTAGAAATTCTAAAGATAAAATTTTTCTAAATAAGGAAAGACGATATTTTTTTTGGAAATAACTAAATAAGAAAGAGTGCCACATAAATTAAGCTTTCGTTTGGCCATAAAATTTGGGATTTTTTTTTTCAAATTTTTTTTTCAAATATCTGTTTGCTTATAGATTTTAACCATTTTGGCAGATTTTAAAAATAAAATATTCAAATCCCAAAAATAGCTCTAGAGTAGTTTTTGAAGTTTTGTGCTTACAAAACTTCAAATTCTTTCAAGTAAAATGCATGTTTCAACTTTTAAAAATTATTTTTCATCTCATTTTCAAAAACTCATTTTTTCAAGTTTCGAACTAAATCTATATCCAAACACTAGCTAAGACTGAGGGAGCAATTTTTTTCGAAAAAACAATCTGAGTTGTTGAAGTTTCTACGATCGTGTGATTGTAACCACCAATGTAGAGGTGTACAAAGGAAACCGACAAATCACACCAACCTGATAATTGGAGAAAAATCGAAATTGAAAAATCCGAGTTTATTGATTTGATTTGGTCTTTAAATTTAATACCCCGATATAATTAATTTAATTTAATAATTATAAAACCCGAACCAATTCAATATATGTACACCCTACAAGAAGGAAGAGTCTTCCTATGTCTTCCTATACTTCTTAACTAACAGTCATATCGAGTCCTTGATAATGATTAATGCATTGCTTTTATGATTTTCTTCTCTATTTTAACACAAAAATACAAGATGACACGAGCTTGGAGGAACAGTGTGATCAGCTTACTGCCGCTGATCACGCATGCATAGATCCACTTCTTAATGAGGGTTACTCTGCGAAATTACAAGAGGCGTGCAAAAATAAACCAACCTCAAATCTCAAAATTATGATCTTCCGTCTTTGGCAGTTACTATGCTGATTGATTATCTGAAAATAACTCTTTTTGCTTAATTTCATGATTAGTCATTTAACTTTTATTTTATATCACTCAATTTGCATAATAATTTGTTTGGATGGTTGTTACCTATTGTATTGTATTGTATTGTATTGTTATTTTAAATACAATATTTATTTTGATTGTCATTTAAATTCTATTTTATCGTAACGTTAAATCCATCATTGCGTAACGATAAAAAGTGTCACTTTATGGAACGATCGATTTGTCATGGTCGCGTCGTTACCTTTTTCTTTTTCTTATCTTGTCCTTTTTTATTATTAAATAATTCTATTTTATCCTTTACTCTACTCTTTTATATAATAATTCTACTGTGTATCCTATTTTTTTTTAGTAATATTGCAAGTTTATTCTTCATATTGTTTGTGCGTGACATCATAAAATGACGACAAACAATACAATACAATACAGTACAATACAATACGATACATTATCAAACAACATGTAACAACAATCCAAACAAGCTGTAAGTATCAGAGAAAAATCACTAGGAGGACATATTCTATAATACTTAAGCAAAATTGAGTAACTTTTTGGATACAGAATATTATTCAGTGATTTCTTGCGATACTAAGGCAAAGTTGAGTAATTCATTTTCTGATATAAAAAATAATTTAGCGACTTTTGGTGCAATAAAGTTAGAGTTGAGTTATTGTTGAGTATTGAGATTTTGATGATTAACAAAGTTTTTCAGATGAATTAATCTAAGAACCAGGTTCTCAACGTAGCTGCTTAATTGCTCTAAGAACCAGCTCCTCAGGGTTAAGGACCAGCTCCTCAAGTTAATGATTGTACGTCTTTGCAAGACAGTAACATTATCTCAAAGTTACCCAACCCGAGTTTGTTGGAAGAAGACCGTTAAACATGATAAGGGTGGTTGCCCTAGAAGATATGCATGCATAGGAGAGAGACAAGAGTCCCAAGACTTGTGAAGTCCTTAGAATAGTAGGAGTCCTATCAAACGAGAAGCTGACTATGCATAGGACTCCTAAAAGATCTCAGAGTCCAGGAAATTTAAATACTATCTTTCTGGACTGCTGGGATTATCCTTTTGCACATCAATTGAAGAATTACATTTTTCTACACTCAAGTCGAGTACCAGTGTTGTGTTCGTATTGAGTTAGTCTAGTAAATATGTTTTGAAAAATTGAGTTGTAATCAAAGTGTCATAAGCAATTAGTGGATTGGAGTGAGTGTTTGTTTTACAAGTTAGAGTAACTTGTAAATCAAATAGTTGTAGTAGGAGTACCGGAGAGTTTTGAGTTACAAATTAATAATCGATACATTTGGCTCATTGTTCTAGTGAAGTTGAAGTAGAAAATCCTACATTGTTGGTGATGGTTGTTGCACCTTTTGAGCCGGGTGAGTTTCCACGTAAAATTATTGTGTTTACTTTGCTGCTTATTTTTACTTTAGCTTAAGGAGCAAGGTAAAGAACCAAGTTGTTTGATAATCCATAAAGGCACTCAAACTAACAATTGGTATTAGAGCAGGTTCGCTCACACACGCCTAACACCTAGAGAGATCTTGGAAGTAAAATGAGTGCTCCACCTAGAATTAACGAAGCACAATCAACTGCCAGACCACACATGTTTAATAGAAAATACTAAAGTTGGTGGAAAGCAAGAATTGAAGATTTTTTGACAGCTAAAGATTATAAACAATGGACCATAGTGAACCAAGGTCCACTACCTCCTACTTAATAAAATGCGCAAAATGAAATTGTTCTTAAGGACCCCTCTAAATTTGTGGCAGCAGATTTCAGAATGATAGAGAAGAATGCAAAGGCTAAGAAAATCCTTATCTGTGGACTTGGTCCTGATGATTACAATAGAATATCAGCTTGCTCCAATGCACATGAGATCTGTGATGCACTCCAAATTGCTCATGAAAGAACAAACCAAGTGAAGAGATCAATGATAGAATTACTTATGAGAAACTATGAGCTCTTCTCCATGAAGGAGTCTGAGCCCATCTAGGAGATGAAGACTAGGTTTACCATAATAACAAATGAACTGAAATCACTTGGAAAGGTGTTCACCTCAGAAGAGTTGGTTAGCGAAGTTCTAAGGATTCTCCAACTTCATAGGAATCAAAAGTCACAGCTACTCAGGAAGCCAAGGAGCTAGATAAGATCTCACTTGATGAGTTGGTTGGAAGCTTAAAGACTCATGAAATGAGAAAGATAGAACTATGTAAGGAAGCGCCAAAGAGGGATAAGGCCTTGGTCCTTAAAGCGTCTGAAGAAGATGAATCTAATAGTGATGATCCTAACCTAGCAATGTTTGCTAAGTTCAAGAAGTTCATAAAGAACTCCAAAAATGCATCTAAGAGAGAGAACAATGGTAAACCTAAGCAGATCGACAAAGCTACTTATGATGGGTTCTACAAGTGTAGCAAGCTAGACCACATGGTCAAAGACTGCCCAATGTGGGAAATTGAGTGGAGGAAAGAACGAGCTGAAAAGGGGAAACGGGAAAAAAATGAGAGAAAAGGGACATCACTATGATGAATGGAATATGCGTATGGAAACGTTCCTTCAAGCCACTGACTTTGACCTATGGGTAATTGTCAGTCAGGACTAATCATCCTTACCAAAATTGATGGTGAAGGTAACAAATGTAACAAGAGAGAAAAGGAATACGATGATGAAGATCGTTAGCTAATCCAGAAAAATGCTAAAGCAAAGGACCTACTCTATAGAAGTTTTCCCAGAGATATTCTCTACAAGGTGTCCTCTTGCATCTCTGCCAATGATATATGGAGGACCTTGGAAGCTGATTTTGGAGATGAAAACATTAAAGTGGTGCTGATGGCAATTGAAGAAAGCCAAATAGAATAAGAAGTAATAGGAATGATGGCCATGAGTGATTCAGAGGCTGAAGATGAAACAAATCAGGTAAGTATCTTTAACTTGAAAGAAAACATTCATGCTATGATGGCGCATTGAAGGTTTTCCAAGTTCTTTAAGTTTGGTTTTGAGTAGACTTTGATATTATTAAGGTACGTTTGAGATTTCGAGCCTAGGAGTAGTTTTGTATGGTGATCTATGACTTGCACGCAAGATTTGACGTCATTCCGAGTTAATTTGATAGGAATCGGATGCACGGAAGTGTTTTTAGAAGTTTTTGAGTTTCATCATTTGATTCATACTTTTTGGTGTCCGATTCGTGATTCTAGAGGTTATTTTGGTGTTTCGATCATGCGAGCAAGTTCGTATGATATTTTTAGACTTGTGTGGACGTTTGGTATGGAGCCCCGAGGGCTCGGGTGAGTTTCGGATGCGTTCATAGGGGTGGAAGGACTTCTGCTTTTATGGTTTTATTGCTGGTGCCTCAGGTATCGCAAATGTGAGGTTTTCTTCGCATTTGCGAACCTCGCATTTGTGAGGTGGGCTTCACAATTGCGATAAAGCTTGGGCGAAGCAGGACTCGCATTTGCGAGCTTTTCCTTCGCTTTTACAATCAGCACCACTTCGCATTTGCGAAGCTTTTGGTCACAAATGCGACCTGGACATAAATGATCATACTTCGCAATTGCGATACTTTTGTTTCATTTGCGACATCTGCGACTGGTACAAGGGCTTTTATTACGGGACTTAGACCTTTGTCCTCACATTTTCATTTAGTATTGAGAGATTTTGAGAGCACTTTAGAGCGGCGTTCTCATCAAAATTCTAAGGTAAGTAACTTCCACCCATTTTCAAGTTAATTATGTAGATTTTAGGTAGATTAAACATGGAAAAATTGTGAAAACTTGGGGAATTTGTGAAAAAACCTAGGGTTTTGGTAAAAATAAGATTTGACCACGAAATTGGTTATGGAATTAAGTAAAAATTATACATTTGAGTTCGTGAGGCTATGGGTGATATTTATCTTCAAAAATTTCTGGAATCTAGGCACATGGGCCCGGGGGAAATTTTAAGAATATTCCATTTTGGGTTGGGTAATTACTCCAATAGCTAAACTATAAACTTTTGAGTATATATTGATTAAATTGTATAATATTTGACTACTTTCGGATTGTTCATATCGACTTGGGGCTTTTAGAGCGCATTAGTGGACTGAAAGTGAGCTTGGGAATGAGGTAAGTCTCTTACCTAACCTTGTAAGAGGGAACCCATCCGTTAGGTGTATCTTTGTTGTGTATTACTTGTGTAGGGAGCTATGTACGCACGAGGTGACGAGAGTTCGTGCGTATATTCCATAATATGTCCGGGTAGACTTAGATCCACATCATGCTTTTAATTATACTGTTGTGTTTATCATGTGTATTAACTATCTTGAGTAGAGCTGAGACTAGGGATTTTAAAGTTGCAACTATCTATTAGCCTTCTTATTTTGGAAACTGAGGAATACTTAGTAACTATGAAAAATCCATGTCCTCTCGCATTGCAAGTACTTCCGCGAGCGAGGTAAACTTCTCTATTCTTATGGGATCGGGCTGTTCACCTTAGCAGTATGGTAACATCACTTTTATAGGATCGGACCGTTCGCCTCGGCAGTACTGAGTACCACTATTCTTATAGGATCGGACCGTTCACCTCGGCAGTACTGAGTACTACTATTCATATGGGATCGGGCTGTTGGCCTCAGCAACTTCGTGTTTAATAATCGAAACGGGTTCCAGTTTGGATATTATTGAGTTAGGGTCTTCACGACCAGTTATGAGATGTTGGTGATGTGTTACGAACTCCTGTTGTATTTATTGTGGTTGTTTTTATTTATCTCATTGATACCTGTTGTATGCTCACCATGTCTACTTTATGCACTTTCATTATTATTATTGACCTCTAGTAAGTGTCAAGTTGACCCCTCGTCACTACTTCTTCGAGGTAAGACTAGATGCTTACTAGGTATGCGTTGTTCTTCATACTCATGCTACACTTCTGCACTGATGTGCAGGCACTGAGACAGGTTCCACTATTGGTCACGCGGGCGCGTAGCTGATCATCTACGGAGACTTAGGGGTGAGTTGCTTGCCTTGCTACGATCCGCAGCACCAGAGTCTCCTTCCATCTTATTTGCTATTCCTGTCTATTACTTTCGGGCAGTAATTTTAGTAGTTTTGTATATTCTCTAGATTGCTCATGTACTTGTGATGCCGGATTTTGGGTATTCGTAGCACTTATGTACTGCTGTACTTGTCATTTCTATCACAGCAAATTATGTAGTTATGATGTTGATATTCTGCTTAAAAAGACTTATCACAGTCACATGAAATTGAGTGTAATTAAAAACATGTTAAAAAGGGATAAATAAATAGTAGTTTCGCTTGTGGGCTTGCCTAACAGCGGCTTTAGGTATAGTCTCGACCTAGTTCGGAATTGGGTCGTGACAGCTTTGTATCAGATTCTTAGGTTCACATAGGTCTCACGAGTCATGAGCAGACCTAGTAGAGTCTTTCGGATCGATGCAG
Organism: Nicotiana obtusifolia; assembly: GCA_002018475.1. Taxonomy (NCBI): domain Eukaryota; kingdom Viridiplantae; phylum Streptophyta; class Magnoliopsida; order Solanales; family Solanaceae; genus Nicotiana; species Nicotiana obtusifolia. Next base: position 84,598 of record MCJB01004069.1, read on the forward strand.
AAACATCCGTGCTTATCTTTGAGAGGCTATAGGGTGTTAGGATACTTCTCTTTCTTCTTCTCCTATCGTGCAATTGATATTATACTAAGTGTCTTTCTATTGATCTCTCACAGATGGTAAGAACGCGCGCGGTGGATGTACCAAGCGGTCGAGGGACTGCTCCCCCCATTGCTAGAGGCTGAGGGAGGGCTCCAGCTCCAGTCAGAGGACGAGGGCACCCTAGGGTTGCTCCTGTTGATCCACCAGTGGATCCAGTGGATGATCCTATTGTTGAGGAGCAGGATGAGGCGCCTGCAGCTGTGCCAGTCCTAGCAGATTTCATGACCGCACCGGGATTCCAGGAGGTCATAGTCATGGACTCCATGACGCAGGCTAGTTTACTTCTAGCGGACCCTGCCACATCTCAGGTGGGAGGGGGAGCACATACCCCTACTGCTCAGGCCCCAAGGCACGTTGCTGCTGTTTATCAGACACCAGGTACATTACTTGCAGGCGGAGCCCAGCCTATTGCAGCGGCTATGCCAGAGGCTGCACCAGTCGCGACCGATGGTCAGCAGAAGCGGCTGGACAGATGGACTAGGCTTCGGCCACCTACCATTAGGGGTGAGCGGTCAGAGGACCACCAGGATTTCATTGTTCAAGGATAGGCTCCGGAACATGGGGATATTGGAGTCCAATGGGGTGGAGTTCACCACTTTTCAGTTTGAGGGCAAGGCCCGTAGGTGGTGGCAGGCTTATCTTCTTAGCACCAGCAGGTTCACCTCCCTTGACTTGGGATTAGTTTACACATCTGTTCTTGGAGAAGTACATACCACCTTCCGAGAAAGGAGCTTCGGGGTCAGTTTGAGCGACTCTGTTAGGGTCACATGTCTGTCACCGACTATGAGGCAAGATTTAATGACTTGTCTCGCCATGCAGCTATTATACTCCCCACAGATGCAGAGAAGGTACAGAGGTTCATTGTAGGTCTGCACCCTGAGATTCAGGTACCTATGGCCCATGAGGCAGATATGGGGATTTCTTTTCTTCAGGTTGTGGATATAACTCGACATCGAGCGTATCCACAACCGCAGTGGAGATTTTGTGCCAAGGGACAAGCGGCCCTAACAGTTTGGAGGATTCAGAGGTCAGTTCATGAGGGGTCAACCCAGCAGGCCCATGCAATCAGCTCCATCGCCTGCTCGGGGTGCTCCAGCACGACCCTATTTTAGTGCCATTCCAGAGAGTACTTACCGCCCACCAGTTATTCAGGGTTCCTCTAGTGGGTATTCAGGCCATCAGGGTTAGATTTTAGGTCAGCAGTCTATAGTTCCGAGGGGTTGTTTCGAGTGCGGGGATGTTGGCCACGTGAAGAGGTTTTGTCCCGGACTTCAGGGCAAGGATAAGCAATAGCTATTAGCCTATGATTACCGCACCAGCTATCGTACCAGCCGTCTGGCCACCCAGAGGCAGAGGACAGGTGAGTAAGGGTCATCCTAGAGGTGGAGGCCGGTCCGGTGGCGTCCAGCTAGGTTCTATGCCTTTCCAGCCAGACCAGATGCAGTAGCCTCAAATGCCATGATAAGGTATTATTTCTGTCTACGGTAGGGATGCTATGATACTATTTGATCCGGGGTCTACGTATTCATATGTTTCATCTCTATTTGCTCATTTTCTAGGTGTTCCTTGCGAGTCCTTAGGTACTCCTTTATATGTATCCACGCCAGTGGGCGATTCTGTTGTTGTGGATTGAATTTACCAGTCCTGTATCATGACTTTCTGTGGTTATGAGACCAGAGCGGGTCTTCTATTACTTAATATGACCGACTTTGAGGTCATCCTGGGCATGGACTAGTTGTCTCCATATCATGTCGTCCTTGATTGCCATGCCAAGATTGTTACCTTGGCGATACCAGAGTTTTCTAGATTGGAGTGGAAGGGTTCGTCTATCAATGCATCTAGTCGAGTTATCTATTTCTTGAAGGCTCGACACATGGTCGAGAAGGGTTATTTAGCTTATCTAGCTTATGTTTGGGATACTGCTACAGAGACTCCGATGATTAATTCAGTGCCCGTGGTGCGGGAGTTCTCTGATGTGTTTCCTTCTGATCTCCCAGGCATGCCACTAGATCGTGATTTCGATTTTTGTATTGATTTGGCTCCAAGTACCCAACCTATCTCTATTCCACTTTACTGTATGGCTCCAAAAGAGTTGAAGGAGTTGAAGGAACAACTTGAGGAGTTTCTAGAAAAGGGGTTCGTTAGACCGAGTATGTCGCCTTGGGGTGCACCGGTGTTGTTCGTGAAGAAAAAAAATGGGACTATGTGGATATGCATTGATTACTGCTAGTTGAACAAAGTTACCATTAAGAACAAGTACCAGTTATCGCGTATTGATGATTTGTTTGACCAGTTGCAGGATGCCAGGGTGTTCTCTAGATCGACTTGAGATCTGGGTATCATCAGCTGAAAATTCGTGCTTCGGATATTCCGAAATCGGCCTTCCGGACTAGATATGGTTACTAAGAGTTTTTGATGATGTCCTTTAGCTTGACTAAAGCCCCAGTGGCATTTATCGATTTGATGAACCGAGTGTTCAGACCGTATCTTGATTCTTTTGTCATTGTCTTCAATGACGACATATTGATCTACTCGCGTAGTATGGAGGAGCACGAGCAGCATTTGAGAGTTGTGCTTCAGATCTTGCGGGAACAGAAGCTATATACTAAGTTCTTCAAGTGCGAGTTATGGCATTCTTGGGGTATGTTGTATCAGGTGAGGGTATTTATGTAGATCCTAGGAAGACTGAGGTAGTCTAGAGTTGGCCTCGTCCTACCACAGCGACCGAGATAAGGAGTTTCCTGGGGTTAGCAGGTTATTACCGCTGGTTTGTAGAGGCTTCTCATCTATTGCAGTACCTTTGACTAGATTGACCCAGAAGGGTGCTCCGTTCTGATGGTCTGATGATTGCGAGGTGAGCATTCAGAAGCTCAAGATAGCTTTGAGTACAACACCGGTGTTAGTGTTGCCTCCCGGTTCAGGGATGTATACTGTGTATTGTGACACTTCACGCGTTGGCCTAGGTTGTGTATTGGTGCAAGAGGGGTGAATTATTACATATGCTTCACGTCAGCTGAAGCCCTACGAGAAGAATTACCCCGTACATGATTTGTAGTTGACCGCAATAGTTCATGCTCTCAAGATCTGGAGGCATTATCTTTATAGGGTGTCCTGTGAGGTTTACACCGATCATCGCAGCTTGCAGCATTTGTTCAAACAGAGGGATCTTAATTTGAGGCAGCACATGTGGCTTGAGTTACTAAAATACTATGATATTACCATCTTTTATCATCTGGGCAAGGCGAATGTGGTTCTGGATGCCTTGGGCAGAAAGGCTGAGAGTATGGGTAGTTTGGCATTCAATTCAGCAGAGGAGAGTCCATTGGCTTTGGGAATTTAGTACTTAGCTAACAGACTTGTGAGGTTGGATATTTCAGAGCCCGGTCGGATTCTTGCATGTGTTGTGGGTCAGTCTTCATTACTTAAGTGAATCAAGGTTCGTCAGTACGATGATCCGCACTTGTTGGTTCTCAGAGAGACGGTACTACAGGCTGGTACTAAGGAGGTTACTATCGGTGAGGATGGAGTTCTGCGGCTCCAAGGTCGCCTATATGTTGCTAATGTTGATGGCTTAAGGGAGAAAATTTTAGATGAGGCGCGCAGTTCTCAATGTTCTATTCATCCTAGGGATACGAAGATGTATCGTGACCTGAGGCAGCATTATTGGTGGCGGCGGATGAAGAAGGACATAGTTGATTAAGTGACGAGATGTCGAAACTGCCAGCAGGTCAAGTATGAACACCAGAGGCCAGGTGGCCTACTTTAGCAGATAGTTATACTTGAGTGGACATGGGAGCGCATTACTATGGACTTCGTAGTTGGGTTGCCGCAGACTTTGAGGAAGTTTGATGCAGTTTGGGTCATTGTCGACAGGTTTACCAAGTCGGCACACTTTATTCCCATTGTGACTACGTATTCTTCAAAGAGATTGGCCTAGATTTACATTCAGGAGATTATTCGGTTGCATGGTGTGCCTGTTTTCATCATTTCAGATAGAGGCCCTTAGTTCACTTTGCACTTATGGAGAGCAGTACAGAGTGAGTTAGGTACCCGAGTAGAGCACAACACAGCTTTTCATCTGCAGACCAACGGGCAATCGGATCGGACAGTTCAGATCCTGAAGTATATGCTTAGAGCATGTGTCATTGACTTCGGAGATCCGTGGGATAGATTCTTTCCCTTGGCCGAGTTTGCTTACAACAATAGTTATTAGTCTAGCATCGAGATGGCTCCATTTGAGGCTTTATATGATCGGCAATGTCGTTCGCCCATCGGATAGTTTGAGCTCGGCGAGGCTAAGTTATTTGGTACTGATTTGGTGAGGGATGCCTTGGAAAAGGTAAAGTTGATTCAGGAGCGACATCGCATAGTAGAGTCCATACAAAAGAGTTACGCGGATCAGAAGGTGCGTGATCTATCATTTATAATGGGCGAGAAGGTTCTCTTGAAAGTTTTTCCAATGAAGGGGATCATGAGGTTCGGGAAGAAGAACAAGCTGATCCCAAGGTTTATTGGCCCATTTGAGATGTTGTGGCGAGTTGAGGAGGTTGCTTATGAGCTTGCTTTGCCTCCCAGTTTATTGAGAGTTCAGCCGGTCTTCCATGTGTCTATGCTCCGGAGGTATCATCCCGACAAGTCGCAAGTGCTAGATTATAGCACGGTTCAGCTAGATGAGAGTTTGGGTTATGAAGAGGAGCCAATTGCCATTATTGACAGGCAAGTTCGCCAGTTGAGGTCCAAGAAGATTACTGCGATGAAGGTCTAATGGAGGGGTCAACCAGTCGAGGAAGCGACTTTGGAGGCCGAGGAGGACATGAAGAGCAGATATCCGCACCTTTTCAGCACTCAAAGTATGATTCTAGACCCGTTCGAGGACGAACATTTATTTAAGAGGTGGAGAATGCAACGACCCGACCAGTCGTTTTGCTTTCTAGATCCTCGTTCCCCTAATTAAGACTCCCCGTATGTGCTTCTATTGTTTTATGACTTGGGAAGATGGTTATTTCGGGCTTGGAAGGGTTCGGGTTGATATCGAAACACTTAGTTCCTTAGCAGGAGCCTATAATGGTTAAGATTGACTTGAGTCAACGTTTTGAGTAAATGACCACGGAACCGTGATTTGACGGTCCCAATAGGTTCGTATGATGATTTTGGACTTGGGCGTTGTGTTCGGATCGGGTTTCGGATGACTAGGGAGCGTTGCAGCGACTAATATTGAAAGTTGGCGCATTGAAGGTTTTCCAAGTTCTTTAAGTTTGGTTTTGCATAGACTTTGGTGTTATCGAGGTCCATTTGGGATTCCGAGCCTGGGAGTAGTTTTGTATGGTGATTTATGACTTGCGCACAAAATTTGACGTCATTCCGAGTTGATTGATAGTAACCGGACGCCCGGAAGTGTGTTTAGATGTTTTGAGTTTCATGATTTGATTCGTGCATTTTGGCATCCGTTTCGTGATTCTAGAGGTTATTTCGGTGTTTTGATCGCGCAAGCGAGTTCGTATGATATTTTTAAACTTGTGTGGATGTTTGGTGTAGAGCCTCGAATTCTTGAGTGAGTTTCGAACGCGTTCGGAGGGGTGGAGGACTTCAGTTTTTCTGGTTTTTTTTTTGCGATGAAGCCTGGGCGAGGCAGGACTCGCATTTGCGAGCTTTTCCTTCGCTTTTGCAAACACCATCACTTCGCTTTTGCAAAGCTTTTGGTCGCAAATACGACCTGGACAGAAATGATCAAGACTTCGCAATTGAGATGCTTTTGTCGCATTTGCGAACCAGTGCGACATCTGCGACTGGGGCAAGGGCTTTTATTACGGGACTTAGACCTTTTTCCTTATATTTTCATTTAGTCTTGGGAGATTTTGAGAGCACTTTAGAGGGGGATTCTCATCAACATTCTAAGGTACGTAACTCCCATCCATTTTCAAGTTAATTATGTGGATTTACGCAGATTAAACATGGAAAATTGAGAAAACTTGGGGAATTTGTGAAAAAAACTAGGATTTTGGTAAAAATGAGATTTGACCATGAAATTGGTTATGAAATTAAGTAAAAATTATATATTTGAGTTCGCAAGGCTATGGGTGATATTTATCTTCGAAAATTTCTGGAATCCGGACATGTGGGCCTATGGGCGAATTTTAAGAATCTTCCATTTTGTGTTGGGTAATTACTCTAATAGCTAACTTATGAACTTTTAAGTATATATTAATTAAATTATATAATATTTGACTAGTTTTGAATTGTTCGGCATCGACTTGGGGCTTTTAGAGCGGATTAGTGGACCGAAAGTGAGCTTGGGAACGAGGTAAGTCTCTTGCCTAACCTTGTAAGAGGGAACTAATCCCCTTAGGTGTATCTTTGGTTTTGTATTACTTGTGTGGGGAACTACGTACACACGAGGTGACGAGAGTCCGTGCGTAGCTATATTTCATGATATGTCTGGGTAGACTTAGAGCCACATCATGCTTTTATTGTACTATTGTGTTTGTCATGCATATTAACTATTTTGAATAGAGTTGAGACTAGGGATTTTAAAGTTGCAACTATCGACTTATCCTTCTTATTTTGGAAAATTGAGGAATACTTAATAACTATGAAAAATCCATGTCCTCTCGCGTAGCAAGTACTTCCGCGAGCGAGGTAAGCTTCTCTATTCTTATGGGATTGGGTCGTTCCCCTTGGCAGTATGATGATACACTATTCTTATGGGATGGAGCTGTTCTCCTCGGCAGTACTGAGTACAACTATTCTTATGGGATCGGGCCATTCGTCTTGACAACTTCGTTCTTTAATCGAAACGGGTTCTAGTTTGGATATAATTGAGTTAGGTTCTTCATGGACAATAATGAGATGTTGGTGATGTGTTACGGACTCCTGTTGTATTTATTGTAGTAGTTTTTATTTGTCTCATTGATACCTGTTGTATGTTCACCATGTCTGCTTTATGCACTTTCATTATTATTATTGACCTCTAATCACGTCCAAAGTACACCTCAATAGAGATATAAAATGGTCGTATGCAATAATAACTACCCAACTAGGAGTCGGGGTCGAATCTACTGGGAGCCAGGATGAGAGTTAGGGGTATATATTTCAAATGAGCAATTGGATCATCTAGATTGTACTTCCACAACAAGGATTTTCTTTCTATTTCTACTGTTAATCTAATGATTGCAAGAAAAGAAAGTAAACTAAAGATAGTTGTTTTTAAGGTTTTTCCAAATGGGTAAAAGGCCTAGGGCTATGACCATAACCTAGGTGTTTACCTAATGGAATAAAGACGTTAATGCTTGTTTTGTTGATTGGGTGTATTATAGCTCTCAACTCTTCGTTACCCAATCAATACCTCTCAGTCAGAGAGTGGTTTTTCCCAATTTGGCTTCTCAAGACCAAATGGGTATCACCCAAAACAGTTGATAAGAGCTCAACTCCCCAAACCTAAGTCTTTTCCTGTCCTCAAGCAAATAAATTAGTTTCCACCTCCAAAAGTTAAGGGTTATTTCAGCGAGTCAAATGTGAGCTATCCACACATCAGTTCTGACCAACAATTATCCTTTCTACTCAAATATTATCAACAAGGCAAAAAGTTAAATATTCATGCCCATATAGTTCTAATATGACATTTGAGCTTCATTGACTTTACGCATCAAGGACTCTTGCTCTATCATGTAGGTCATGGTGGACTCCAAACTCTTCCTTTTCTACTTTCCATTTTCCTAGCTCACTTAAGAAATTTAGCACTCAATCCAAAGATTTATGAAAGGTTAATTCATCTCTCTCAAGAGAATGTCACAAGTACGGCTTCAAGTACCATAGGCTTGCCCCTCATGTAGATCGCTACTAATATAAGCTCACTCGGCTTGAAATCAAGTAGGACTTTTTTCTGGATGCAATGAAGGCTTTTGGATTAGGGTTGGATACAGTATGGGTGAGTGGTTACACCTTTCCTTAAGCACTCCATTTTTCATTTCTCGGCTCACACTTTGCCAATTCTTTGAGGCACTTTTTTTTTCTTGGGGGATTAGCGAGACTTAACATCACTCTTTCTTGATCATTAGATTCTTTTTCTCCCTCTTTGATTTCTCTATGTTTGGGATCATTACCTCTCTTTGAATCCCTTCAACTTTTCCACTTATTTACTTCCTTCTTTTTTTTGCATTTTTCTTTTTGTTCTTTTCTTTTCTTGCCTTTCCTTCTCATCATTTCTTTTCTCTTTTTGTGCATTGATACCTTTTTTCAAGTTCCTCGTCTCTCCCCCAAACTTATGTTTTTAGCCATTTGTTTCACGAGATTGTTAGAAAGCTCAGGTGCCAAGAAAGGATCATGACAGAACGAGTAAATGCTTGTAATATGGTTATCAAATGAGAAACGCTAGAGGCTCAAAGGGGTTGACTAGGGATAATGACATTGGTTGGAAATAGAAAACTCAAACAGGCCAAGGAGAGCCTACAATCACTTTTCAAACCAAGCAAAACTTAGGATTTCGCCTTGAAACACATTCCGGGCAAGTCCTAGACCCTTCGCATGGATACTTAGACTAACAACAATTCATCTCAGCCCTCACGCAACCAGATTGTTAAAAGGACAAAGTCGAGGGCCCACAATTACCACATTCAAGTTTAAAAATCACTATGGTTCAATTAAACCACTCGATGATTTCCAAAGTCAACACAAGAGTCACAAAGTCACTAACTAGAGCTATTTCTTTCAGAAACTTTTTACTAATCATAAGCACGTAGTGAAGTGTGTTAGTACCGATTGAAGCATGTTTGACTCTTCGCGCATGACTTAATTAGGTCTTTTTATTCATTACTACTACTATTATTACCTAAACACCAAAAATGGACCCATTCCCCTAAGAAGGTTGTCACATCATCCATCGTTGGGACGAGTCACCTGGTTCACACAATAACTACCTTTGGAAAGAACCGTGACATTAAAAAAACCAAAGGATTATTATCTACTAAAACATAATGAGACGCTACTAAATCAAACTAAGAACTAACAAAGAAACAAAAATAAAGAAGCTAATAAACAAAAATTACTGAATACATATAATGAGAGAAAGAGAGAATATATACACAATAAGAAAAAAATAATAATATCAAGTTATTACAGGACAAATATCTCAGAATGTACCAAATATGATCAATAAACTCCACCCCACCCCCCACCATGAATAATGATAACCATTGTCCCTAATGCTTAACAAAATAAGAGTAAAAGAGGGGAAAAAAGTGAAGAATACTCCCTATGGCTCCATAGACATCTCTGTGTCCCCAGCAATGTCACCGCCCTCAGTCTAATCCAACTGAAGCTCATTATCCTCAACTTTAGGTGTATCTGGGTTGGTGAACATCTCACGCACTCCTTGGCAGTGTTTGCAGCAAAGTCCGGCTCCTCAGACTGGCCAGCTGTGCCACTGGTGCTGTAAGAGTTGGGCCTGAATGGTGTGGGTCAATCAGCATGTCAAAAGGGAGATGTCCGGCTGCAGCAAGCTTGGTCACCTGTCTCCGGAGCTTGTCCACTGACTTCTTGCTTGCCTGGGACTTTCTCATCTTTTTTACTTCTTTTCCCAGCTCTTCGATCACTAACCCGTGCTCTACCAAGGTAGCCATAATGGTGTTCTGGTTCTCTAGGATCTTCTTCAATGTCTCCTCAACTGTCGGGGGAAACTGAGGTGCTTGAGCAATAGACTATGCTGCAACAGTACTTGATACGTCAGACAGCTTTGCAGTTGTTGTCTGCATCCAGTGGTTAAGGCTCCCCAATGTCTGTAAGGCTCGCAGCGCATAAAGTGGGACAGTAGACATGGGCGCTGGCTTCAAAGCCGAAATGGAAGCTGTGGCAGGAGCTGTAGTAGGGGCAGTGGATGATAGCGGAGGCATAGCTGCGGCACTGGAGGAAGGCTCGACCAAAGTGGATGGAACATCAACTGCCTCAGCAGCTACCATGGCTGGCTCATCAAACTGGCCAGCAGTGGTAGACGGCTTAACTTTCTTCTTCGGATTGTTCGCATCTATCAGTGAATACCAAGTAAAAGGCTTCTTCGCTTCACCTTTGTGTAATAATCCCTCGGCTCTACCCTTGCATCTGTGAGGTATTTTGTGATAGTGTTGGGATACGGATAGAATGATTCATCTTGTCGAGAAATCACTAAGATATTGGCCGACACCACGACACCCACATTGATAGGGTACCCGGCCATAATAGAAGCAACCAAGACTACCCGAGCAATCAGAAAGTAAGTCTCATTCTGGAACAGGTCCAGTCTGCTGCAGACAAAGGATTTCCACCCCCTCGCCTCAAAACTCAGTGTGCTCCTATGGATAGGAACCCCAGCGGCAATCCATGGTGGTGGTGGCCTTGGTGCTGCTGGAATCTCCGTTAACCAAGGCCAGGCTGTATCCCCCATATCAAACTTCTCCAAATATTCCTTTGGCTCAACATCTTCAAAACCCAAGTATGTGTTGAGTGTATGCTGATCAAATCTCACTTTGAGGTTACGCACTTTGGTAACCTTTGTCCCCTTTTAATATGCGCCACATTGGCGTAGAATTCATGGATAAGGTACTCTTTGGCATCCACGACACTCTGGGTGAACCACATCCACCCCTTGCGTTTATTGAACTGTCTCAACACTGTTGGGTTGTACCTCTCCAAATCTTTCTACTGAAATTGTTGCTCAAGAATAAGAGACCTCACTGACCACCATGTACGAAAGCTGGTGAAGGCGGCCCAGCCGACAAAACGGTCCTCCCAGATTTCTTTCTTCTTCAACCTTTAAAGGCCGGTAACTATAGAATCTCCCCATGTGCCATCTTCGAAGATATCATGAACTGGTGTATCTTGTGCCTCAGGAACAGGTGTAGTTGATGGCTTAGAAGCCTGACTAACACTTTCCGATCTCTCGAAAGTGCTATGAGATGAGGATGACTCGTCCCTGAGTTGGTATCTCCCTAGCAGCCTTGACTGTATGGTCGGCTGCTCTTGAACAAAGGCTAAATTGCCCTATGATGCTTTCCTAGACGGACATAAGAGCTCGTCTCGAAGAGATCTGCACCTCTCCCTCTGCCGGTTGTAGACTTTCTTTGTTGTTGTCTTTTGTTGGTCGAGGGGTAAGGCACTCTTGCCTCGACCCTATGAAGGTTCACCCCTCCCTTTAGAAGTGTCACCTCCGCCTCCAGATCGAACCATTATCTGTATTAAACAAAGGTGATTGTTAGTTGCAATTCAATGTTCAAACATACAAGGAGATATGCAAGTGTACACCAAGAAACACAGTGAGGTTCACAGTTTAAACATGCTTGCAGGATAAGGATCTATGGTCCGCACCATCATATGAGGCCTTACGGACCACACAATTTAGTTTTGCGGTCACAAAAAGTGAAGTGTGGTCCGTACAATTTCTTTTGCTGACGCAACATGATTTTTGCAGTCCGCACAATTAGACCTGCGGCCGCACATTTGAGTCAAAAAGTTTAGAATCTCTAATGATAGTAAAGGGCTATTCTACAGACGCAATGAGATATTTACGATCCGCACATTTTACCTTGCGGCTGCAGACACTTCTTCACTAATAAAGCCCTAGAATCCATTTATGTGGACCGCAGAATTAGACTTGCGGCCGCAAAATTCAAAAACTTCGAACAGTTCAGTTGGGTCATTCTATGTTTTGCAATTTTTGTGCACAATTCGACATGATAACATCATAAAGGCATGAAAATGTGTTGACCCAGTCCCCAATGAGCATGTATTAGTTAACCCACTATAGATTTACCCCCATATGAATGTACAAATTGAACTAAAAAATGAAAAATTCTAACAAGGAATTTAAGCATACCAGATGTGAATGAGTATAAGGAATGAGTGATCCAAATTGTTGGGCGTGTGGACAAATTAAATCACCAAGAAATTTAACAGAGGACTATTTTTTATGCTCAGAGAGTGAAAAAGCTTAAGAAATGCCCAAGTTCCTCTATTTATACCATTTGGTCGGCTAAGGGGCAAAAAGGTCGACTGCGGCCGCATAACTTCAAGTGCGGACCGCACTCTGTTACCTGGGTCTTTGGTTTTGATTCTTCATCTGCAGTCCGCAAAATTTTGTGTGCGGCCGCAGATTTCTTGTTGCGGCCACATAGTGCCTCTTGCGGTCGCACATCGACCTTTTTTCTGATAGAATAAACTTCAGTGAGTTTGCTTTTTCACCCCCTTCATTTGTGCGGTCCGCTAGATAATTCTGCGGCCGCAGTGTAATTTTGCTGCACTAACTACCAATGTGCGGTCCGCACAATTCAATTGCGGTCCGCAATTCACGCAACACTTAGCTAGATTTTTGTCCACAATGCCTGTAAGTCACACTCAGCCCTGTAGCACACTTCAAATCAAGTTAGTACAAAAATAACACCTAACTACAAAAGAAGAAAAGAAACATGGTTTGCCTCCCAAGATTTTCCTGATTTAACGTCGCGACTCGATGCAGAATACAATCAATTGAAATTAATGACCGCCACGACGTGGCTATCTCCAACTTTTCACAAGTAGTGTTTCACCCGGTGACCATTGACTCGGAATACTTTATTGTTTTTGTTCTTCAAGTTCAATGCACCAAAAGGTGTCACACCCATAATTTTAAAAGGACCGCTCCATTTAGACTTTAGCTTCCTGAGAAACATCCTCAACCTTGAGTTGAACAACAATACAAGACCGCTCACCTTAACCTCTTTGTTCTAAATGTATTTGTCATGAAGATATTTCATCTTTTCTTTGTACAGGGACGAACTTGCATAAGCATGGTATCGGAACTCATCCAATTCATTCAAATATGCAACCCTCAAGTTAGCGGCTACATCCCAATCAAGATTCAACTTCTTTAGAGCTCACATGGTCTTGTGGTCTAGTTCTACAGGAATATGATAAGCTTTTCCGAACAACAACAGGTATGGCGACATTCATTGTTTTGTAAGCCGTCTGATAAGCATATAGTGTATCATCAAGTTTCTTGGACCAATCCGTCCGATTAGCATTCACCGTTTTGGACAAAATACTATTTATCTCCCGGTTGGAGACTTCCACTTGACCGCTAGCTTGTGGATGATAGGGAGTTTTGACTTTATGAGTAACACCATACTTGCCAAGTAAAGTGTCGAAAGCCTTGTTGCAAAAATGTGACCCCCCATCACTTATAATAGCCCGTGGAGTACCAAACCTTGTGAAAGTATTCTTCTTCAAGAACGTCACCACACTTCTCGCCTCATTGTTGGGTGGAGCAACAGCCTCAATCCACTTGGAAACATAATCAATCGCGACCAAGATGTAGGTGTTTCCACAAGAACGCACAGAAGGACCCATGAAGTCAATACCCCACACATCAAAAATATCAATCTCCAAAATGGTAGTGAGAGGCATTTCATTTTTCTTTGAGATTCCACCCGCCCGTTGACATTTATCACATCTTTTCACTAGCTCACTAGCATCCTTGTAAAGAGTGGGCCAATAGAAACCGCAACTTAACAATTTGGCTGTCGTTCCTGCCCCACCATGATGACCACCATATGGCGAAGAATGACAAGCCCCAAGAATTTCACCTTACTCTTCTTCCAGTACACATATTCTAATTTCCCCATCCGTATAAAGGTATGGTTCATCCCAATAATATTCTTGACAATCCCGTTTCAGCTTCTTCCTTTAGTTTGAAGAGAATTTATCTGGGATGATTCCACACACAAGGAAATTTGCTAGATCCGCGAACCACGGCACCTCTTTCATTGAAATAGCCAATAGTTGCTCATCGGGGAAGGAGTCATTAATTTCAAGGCCATCATGCGGCCTCCCCTCCTCCTCCAAACGAGACATGTGGTCCGCCACTTGATTTTCACTCCCTTTTCTATCTTGGATATCTATATCAAACTCTTGCAACAAAAGCACCCATCTCATCAACCTAGTTTTGGAATCTTTCTTGCTCATAAGATAACGAAGTGCTGCATGATCCGTGTGGACAATAACCTTTGCACCCATCAAGTACAGGCAAAACTTCTCAGTTGCAAAGACAATGACAATGATCTCTTTTTCTGTAACAGTGTAGTTGACTTGGGCACTATTCATGGTCTTACTAGCATAGTAGATCGAGTGAAAAATCTTTTTGATGCTTTGCCCCAAAACAGCGCCAATTGCTATGTCACTTGCATCACACATGATTTCAAAAGGGACACTCCAATTTGGAGCGGTGATGATGGGAGTAGCTGTCAACTTGAACTTTAACAATTCAAAAGCTCTATTACGCGGCGCCTTCCTGAGGTTCTTTTGAAGGGCAACGTAAGGCTAAGCAATCGATGTCAGTACGATTGCTATCCGCCAACTGAGGTCCCGTTCGTACGCTAGACTAGATTGTTAGTGCCGTACGGGAAAATCAATATCGTGAGCAACGAGAGGATTTAAATGAGCAATTGAAGATGAATGTTGATTGCATTGATAATGATGAAAGCTATTACAAAGCTAATGCGGTGTCGAGGGAGAGAGACACCAGCACAGAGAATTGAATGCTTGCTTGAATGTTTGAATGCTTGATTCCCCCTAATAATGCTTTAAAAAAAATAAACCAAAGTTACATGAGTTGACCTAAGATAGCTGTAAGTGCATACTAAGAGAAAATAAAGTAAATCTATTCTATATTTACAATGAAAATGACTTAATCTTCTACAAGGTAGAAACAAGTCCGTCTGCAGCAACTTTGTCATTAGGCTCAGGGTCCGCGCACGGCGCTGTGGGCATCTGCCTGTGGCTGGGCACTGGCGCTGGCTATCAGTTGGGCGACAGAGGCGCTTGCGTGCTTGTCACTTGGAAATTCCGAGACTATGGGGCCGACCGTTGCGCTGGGCGTTGGGAGGCTTGCCGGGACGCCACGGGGCGCGTCCAAGGGGTCATGGGGCATGGTTGGAAAGCCGCCCATGACAACTCTCATGCAATCATCATTGGAGTTGAAATTAGCATCCTTCTCAAGAAGCTTGCACAACGGGTTCACCACCTTAGAGAAATATTTGATCAAACGCTGGTAAAACCCCGCGTGGCTAAGAAACTCGGCACACCCTTCACTGAAGCTGGAGGTGGAAGTTTAGAAATCACCTCAATCTTTGCCTTGTCAACTTCAATTCCATTCTTTGAGATTTTGTGGCCAAGGACAATGCATTCCTCGACCATGAAATGACATTTCTCCCAAGTGAGCACTAAATTTGTTTCTTCACATCTTGCCAACACTT
This sequence comes from Nicotiana obtusifolia, assembly GCA_002018475.1. NCBI lineage: Eukaryota > Viridiplantae > Streptophyta > Magnoliopsida > Solanales > Solanaceae > Nicotiana > Nicotiana obtusifolia. Next base: position 99,948 of record MCJB01004069.1, read on the forward strand.
TGCAAGACAATCATCAAAAGAATCTCCAACCACCGAGAAGTCATCCATGAAACTTCAAGGTAGTCCTCCACCATGTCCGTGAAGATAGTCATCATACACCTTTGAAAAGTCACCGGTGCATTGCACAAACCAAATGGCATCCGCTTGAAAGCGAAAGTACCATAGGAACATGTAAAGGTTGTTTTCTCTTGATCCTCCGAAGCGATAAGAATTTGATTGTAGCCCGAATAGCCATCAAGAAAGCAATAGAAAGCACGGCCGGCCAATCTATCAAGCATTTGATCTAAGAAAGGAAGTAAAAAATGATCCTTCCTTGTGACTTTGTTGAGCTTGCGATAGTCTTTACACACCCTCCATCAGGTCACCATTCTTGTAGGAATCAACTCATTCTTGTCATTGGTGACCACTTCCATGCCCCCTTCTTAGGGACACATTGAACCGAAGAAGTCCACGAACTATTGGAGATGGGGTAGACAACCCCAACATCCAACCACTTGATAATCTCCTTTTTGACAACTTCTTGCATAGCCTCATTGAGTCTCCTTTGATGTTCAATAGATGGTTTAGCGCTTTCCTCCAAGTTGATATTATGCATGTAAAATGTTGAGCTTATTTCTCGAATATCCGCCAATGTCCACCCAATAGCCTTCTTCCTTTTTTGTAGCACCGCCAATGTAGAATCTACGTGCACGTTAGTCAAACAAGAGGAAAGAATCATCAGTAAAGTATAACAAGGCCAAGAAGTTCATACAGAAGATGTGGAGGCAATGAATTCAACTCCAAGGTAGGAGGCTCTTCAATTAAAGGTTTTGTAGGAGGAGTTGTCCTATTTTCAAGATCCAAAGATAATTATACGATCCCATTCCTTGCAAAGAGTTCACACATTCCATAAGTCATCCATCTCGTCATCCATGAAGTCATCCATCTCGTCACCATCCAAGCTGAGCAAGACGGCCTCTAACATATCACCAACATTGATCATAGCACTTGTCATCAACAATAACATCGGTCACCAAGTCCAGAAAAGAGCACACCTCATTGCTATTTGGTTGCCGCATGGACTTACACACATGAAAAACCACTTGTTCATCACCCACCCTGAAGGTGAATTCTCTAGCTTCAACATCACAAAGAGCCTTCCCCGTAGCAAGGAAAGGTTTTCCAAAAATAATCGGTACCTCATAATCAACTTCACAATCTAGAATGACAAAATCCATCGGAAGAATGAATTTATCAACATGAACCAAGACATCTTCAATCACTTCCAAAGGTCTCTTCATAGTACGATCGGCCATTTGCAATCTCATAGAGGTGGGTCTTGGTTGCCCAATTCCCAAGGTATTGAAAACCGAATAGGGCATTAAATTGATACTTTCCCCAAGATTACAAAGAGCTTTAGCAAACTCGACATTTCCAATTGCACAAGGAATGGTGAAAGCACTGGGATCCTCTAACATAGGAGCTATTGAATGCACAATTGCACTCACTTGATGAGTGATTTTGATAGTTTCAAAATAATTGATCGCTTCATTGTCACGAGATCCTTCATAAACTTTTCATAACCGGGCATTTGTTCCAAAGCTTCAACTAATGGCACATTGATTGAGAGACTCTTCATCATTTGAATGAACTTCTTCAATTGATTCTCACCATTTTTCTTGGCAAGTATTTGAGGGTATGGAGATGGAGGATTAGGCAATGGTGCCTTATCATTTTGCACTACCGGCTCTGGTATGTCAATAATGTGATCCCTAGACGGGTTCAGCTCCTCTCGAGTCTCTTCCACACTATCTTCAATATCAATCCAGACTTCATCATTTGGTTGCACTACATTATTCGGGACCTCTTCTTCTTGTACCACTTTCTCATCATTCACAAGTTGCTTTTTACTTGAGGTGGATGCATTCCCACCTCTTTCACTTTTTGTAGTAACGGCCATGGCATGCCTTGTGTTATTTTCACCCTTCGGGTTTACTACCGTGTCCCTTGGTAGTGCCCTCTTAGGATGAGAATTTACAGCTTGAGAGTCTTGCCCTATTTGAACTTCTAAGTTGCAGATCGATGTGTTGTGTGAGGCAAGTTGGGCATCCGAATCAGCATTCTTTTTCATCATTTTCTTAAACATGTTCTCAATACGCCCCATCTCATTATTTGAAGAACTTGGACCATGGGAAGGATAAGGAGGCGGGTTGCTCGGTTGTTGATACATCAGAGGACTTTGAAAACCCCACCCCTAATTTTATTGATTATTGTTCCATCCGCCTTGATTGTTATCCCCCCCCCCCCCA
>MCJB01004077.1:0-11920 GCA_002018475.1 Nicotiana obtusifolia
GTTTACACTTACCCCTTCACGTTGGGCCCTTTGGACCCCATCATCGTCGAATTTTGCAAAAGGTGCGATGTAATGCTGGGTCAGATTCATCTCTCTATTTGGAGAATAGTCATTCTCTTCTGCTTTTTTGTGAGTAATATTGAAGGGCACCCCTTCCCTCTTGATCACCTCCTGCGGCTATACAGTCCCCGAATCTTCCGAGGGGGACTAATAAAACTCGCTCGCCGGGCAAGCAAAGCCCCCTTCTCGAGCATCGACGAGAATAGGGACCGAGGCTGGATGAGCCGATTTGTTCGAATAAAGACATCGGACCTGATTCCTGCGGAAGACATGTCGTTCCCTGAAAATTGGAACATGAACCGTAAGTGCTATCTTTCTATTTCAATTTTTCCAGTGTTTTTCCTTTGTTATCTCACTAACAGATTTCACATGGTGTAGTTGTTTCTCGAATGCCGGCTGCGATTAAGCATTTGAAAGAATGGGTCGAGAAGGTGGTGTCTCAAAGGACCTATCCGAGTGCACCTGGCATGAAATATCGAAGGGCCAATGGGAGGCCAAATATCATGGTAAGATCGATAATGTTTATATTTTACGTTTTGTGTTATCGATAATGCTGCTGACCTATAACTTACTTCGTTCTTCATTTGCAGGTCTATCGAAGGACGTTGAATTGAGGCCAGCATCCCCTGGTAGAGAGATTCCCTGCCATCCCCCTGCCTCAGAGCAGGAGAAGGAGAAACAGAGGAAAGAAGTCCCCAGTTCTTCTGGGCCCGAAAGGAAAAGGCCGAAGAAAAGTATAGCTCATAGAACCAAAATCTCGGAGTTGGCTTATTAATTGGATGACGAGTCCGAGGAAGACAAAGGCCTCGAACTTTCGGGCAGTCCCCGAGTAGAGGGCCGATGAAACTCATCTTCATCGAGTAGAGGCCCCCGAGACGGGAGCGAGAACTGGGGCTTCCGCCGATACGGGAGAGGCGAATAAGGGAATTCTGGGGCCCCCAGAAACGATGGACTCCCCTTCTTTTTCGGAGTCAACTTTTAACGAAGCCCGAGCCGCAAGAGCACATTCACCGAGCAAAGGCCCTATACCGGAAGGACCCTTTTAAGATTTCTACGACGACGTGCCATCGGTGGATACTTTTGGGCTCGAAGTGCCGAGGAAGAGCCCCTCCACCAGAACGAGCAAGGCATCTTTCGGTCTAAAGCTGGTTGATAGATTTCCTGCTTCGAGTTCAGACCCTAATCGAAAACGGATAATAAGGTTCGCCATTCCCGAAGATGCTAGGGTCCTTTCTACGCCTGTGGGGGTGGCTAGTTATCTCTGGTGTTTGGTGACCGAAGAAGATCAGGCCGCAATGGACGAGGTGGATGCAGCCTGCTTGTTCAATGAGCCTCAACAAGCATCAAATAAGGTAAACTTCCGATAAGCCTTGCCATTTTACATTTCAAACTTTGACTAACTGTCATACTTTCTCTTGTACTTGTAGGCTTCTGTGCTTCATCATGAGGCTTTTCTTCGACAAAGAGAAGAAAAGGCACGTCGTGAGTGGCTCAAAGGGGAGATGTCGACCCTTCGGGCCAAACTAGATTTCGTGCGTAAAGAAAATTCTGGTATGATCAACCAGATGGGGCAACAACTTGACCAAATAAACCGATTCCGATCTACGATGAGTGGGGCCGAAGCAGAAATCAATGAATGGAGAACCAAGACCGATCTGCTGACTTCGGAAAAAGAGGCCCTCCAAGCTCAAATGGTTTCTTCGAAAAATCAATTATCGGAGGCTAAAGAGAAAATCGGGGCTCTGACCCAAGAGCACCGATGAGCTTCAATCCAAAGTCGAGGCACTCACTTCGGATCGTGAAATTTTGGTCAACGAGCTGCAATCGGCAAAATCGGAGGTTGCTACATCCAAGGCTGAGGCCGATGAGTTAGTATCCCAATATAAGGCCGATACCGAGGCTGCTCAGGAACAATCAAAGATTTTGGTCGAATATACCAAGTACCAAACCCGCTTGTCTGTTCTTGAAGAGTTACAAGCTCGGGGCTTCGATCTACCTACCGAGATCGATGATGCTAGAAAGATCGAAGTCGAAGCCAGAAAACAGGTCTTCCCAGAAGAAGAAGACTCCGAGAATTCTGAATACGCCTCTTTTGTATAATAAGTTGTTTTTTTTTTAATGAAGTCCCCATTTCTGTAACATACTTTGTTCATATATATACAAAGATCTTCCTTTCTTTCCATTCGTGGATGACTTATTTTGATTCTCCGTACTAGAACTGATGGTTCATCTTGTTGGATTTTCTGCTCTTCAGGCTTAGTTTAGACTTAGCCAATTTCAAGATATGCCTTAGCAGACTTTCCCTTTCTTCGATCGATTTGGTAAGGCCTTAGCCTCGAAAAGGTCTGGGGTTTGCCTTAATAGGTCTTACTTGACTCGGCCTTTGCCTTTTAAGAAATTGGGTTTTGACTTAACAGGTCTCACTCCCCCTCGAGTTTTATTAACTTGATTCGACCTTAGCCCTTTAAGAAATCGGGGTTTGCCTTGACAGGTCTTAGTCCCCTTCGAGTTTCATTAACTCGATATGGCCTTGGCCTTTGAGAAATTGGGGTTTGTCTTAGTAGGTCTTATTCTCCTTCGATTTTCATACGAAACTCTGAAGCAATGTTAGTTTTTGGTCGTGCAATGAAAATCGAAATGGCCCTTGGGCTTGGAGACAAGATATCGGTGCCAAAGAACTTTTATTAGCATCCAAGCGCTTGTACAATTTTGTTAGGGGGTAGATCAATCTATTTGGGCACGGTTCTTTTGACCGCTTGACCCATATATCGATTCCTAATGATCTATGAGAAGTTCCCCCGAATTGAAGTAGCTAAGCAATGAATTGAAGCAGCTAAGCAGTCTTCTGATATTTAAGGTCGATCGAAGTTGAGCACCGAACATTGTTGCCTTCGATATGCGACCGATCTAAGTTAGCACGATTCCTGATTGCCTCATTAAAAACCTTGCCGTAAAACCCAATTTGGGACAAAACCGGTCGAAGGGAAAAAGAGTGCAATGCGTGCTTTCAGTCCTAATATTCTGTGCTTTCCGGCGCGAGGTTACTTCATTTGATACCTGCAGGTGTTAGTAACATAAAACAAACAAACAAAAAATGAAAGAGCATACCTCAAATATAGTATCGTTTCAAGTGGTTTATGTTCCAATTGTTCTGCAGCTGTTTGCCATCCATTGTTCCAAGCTTGCATGATCCATTTCCGGTGATCTTTAAGATGGTGTAAGGCCCTTCCAAGTTCGGCCCTAACTTCCCTTCGCTTGGGTCTCGAGTATTGGGTGTGATTTTTCTGAGCACTAGGTCTCCGATGTTGAAGTGTCGAAGATGGGCTCCGGTTGTAGTACCTTTCAATCTTTTGCTTTTGGGCGGCCATTCGAACAAGGGATGCTTCCCTTATTTCATCCAATAATTCCAAATTGGTATTCATAGCTTCGCGATTTTTCGGTTGCGTAGCGGAATCTGATACTCGGTTCGCCTACTTCAACTGGTATCAACACTTCAGCATCATACACTAGAGAGAAAGGAGTGGCCCCGGTGCTGGTTTTCTCGGTTGTGCGATATGCCCATAAAACTTCAAGCAATATTTCTTTCCATTTCCCCTTCGCATCGGTAAACCTTTTCTTTAGGTTTCGAATTATGGTTTTGTTGGTCGATTCAGCTTGTCTGCCGCTGGGGTGATAGGTCATCGATAAGATCCTTTTGATTTGTTATCTTTGAAGAACTTCGTCACTTTGCTGCCGATTAATTGTTTGCCATTATCGCACATGATCTCTGATGGCATCCCAAATCGACATACGATATGATCCCAGATGAATTCGATCACTTCCTTTTCCCTAACTTTCTCGTACGCTTGCGCTTCAACCCATTTGGAGAAGTAGTCAGTCATAAAAAGAATGAATTGAGCCTTACCTGGCGTGTAGGGGAGAGGGCCGATGATGTCCATTCCCCATTTCATGAATGGCCACGGCGACAAGACCGAATGCAGTGCCTCCCCGGGCTGGTGGATCATTGGTGCGTGCCTTTGGCACTCGTTACACTTGCGAACGAATTCCTTTGCGTCTTTTTCCATATCAATCCAATAACAGCCGGCTCGAATTATTTTACGAACCAAGGATTCGACGCCGGAATGATTCCCGCATGTGCCTTCGTGTATTTCCCTTAAAATATACTCGGTGTCACCCGGTCCCAGACATATCGTGAGGGGGGCACCGAATGTCCTTCTAAATAGGGTTCCGTCTTCGGATAAACAGAACCGAACTGCCTTTGTTCGCAATGTTCTTGATTCTTTAGGGTCCGAGGGGAGCTTACCGGAGCTGAGATACTCTATATACTTATTCCTCCAATCCCAGGTCAAACTTGTTGAATTGATTTCGGCATGGCCTTCCTCCACCACCGACCTCAAACGTTGTACGACCTTCTCGGACTCGATCTCATCATCTTTGACCGATGATCCCAAATTGGCGAGGGCGTCGGCCTCACTGTTTTGCTCTCAAGGTATGTGTTGCAAGGTCCATTCTTTAAACCTATGCAGCGTGACTTGAAGCTTGTCCAAATACCTCTGCATTCGCCCTTCTCTGACTTCGAAAGTCCTGTTAGCTTGATTGACTACAAGGAGGGAATCGCACTTGGCTTCGATTATCTCCGCTCCCAATCTTTTGGCCAGTTCTAAACCTGCAATCATAGCTTCATACTCCGCTTCGTTGTTAGCTAATTTTACAGTCTTGATAGACTGTCGAATTATATTCCCAGTCGGGGGCTTTAGCACTATACCAAGCCTCGATCCCTTCGCGTTCGAGGCGCCGTCTGTGAACAGAGTCCACACTCCCGAAGGAGTCACCGATTCGGTCATTAATTCTCTCTCGACCTCGGGTATTAGCGACGGCGCAAAATCGGCGACGGAATCCGCCAACACTTGAGATTTAATCGCAGTTCGGGGACGATACTCGATATCGTACCCACTTACTTCGATAGCCCACTTGGCCAATCGGCCGGATAGCTCGGGCTTGTGCATTATATTTCTCAGTGGGTAAGTCGTTACTACGCATATGGGATGGCATTGGAAGTAGGGTTTTAGTTTCCTGGAGGCACTCAATAAAGCGAGTGCTAATTTTTCTAAATGTGGGTATCTAGTTTCGGCCTCGCCTAAGGTTCTACTAACATAATAAATAAGAAACTGCGTACCTTGTTCTTCTCGAACCAGGACCCCACTTACCGCTACTTCCGAGACAGCAAGGTAGAGGTATAGTCGCTCACCTGTTTTTGGTGTATGCAACAAAGGTGGGCTAGAGAGGTACCTCTTAAGTTCTTCTAACGCGCGCTGACACTTCAGAATCCACGAGAAATTGTTCTTCTTTTTCAACAAGTTGAAAAATCGGTGACTCCTATCGGACGATCTCGAGATGAATCGGCCCAAAGCGGCTATTCGGCCTGTCAGCTTTTGTACGGCCTTTACACTGTCTACAATTTTAATGTCTTCGATGGCTTTGATCTTTTCGGGGTTGATTTCTATTCCTCGATTCGAGACCATAAAACCGAGGAATTTTCCCGAGCCTACACCAAATGCGCATTTCTCCGGGTTCAACTTCATATTGTACCATCTCAGCACATCGAACGTCTCCTGCAAGTGGCTCAATTAGTCCTCTGCTCGCAGGGACTTAACTAACATATCATTAATATAAACCTCCATTGTTTTTCCTAGTTATTCTTCGAACATTTTATTTACTAGGCGTTGGTAAGTGGCCCCTGCATTCTTTAACCCGAATGGCATCACATTATAACAGTATGTATCATATTTAGTGATGAAGGATGTCTTTTCCTGATCATCCTGGTCCATTCGTATTTGGTTATAGCCAGAGTAAGCATCGAGAAAGCTAAGGGTCTCATGGCCAACAGTAGCATCGATCATGCGATCGATATTGGGCAAAGGAAAAGAATCTTTAGGGCATGTCTTGTTTAAGTCCTTATAATCTATGCACATTCTTAATTTATTTCCCTTTTTAGGGACTACAACTACGTTTGCTAACCATTCCGGGTATTTAACTTCCCGAATGGACCCTATATTTAAAATCTTAGTTACCTCATCCTTGATGAATGCTTGTTTGACTTCGGATTGAGGCCTCCTTTTTTGCTTGACCGACCGAAATTTCGGGTCGATGCTTAGCTTGTAGGTCGTGATCTCGAGTGGTATACCTGTTATGTCGAGATGGGACCAAGCGAAAGAACCTTCGTTAGCTATAAGAAATTATATAAGTTTTGTCCTGAGCTCGGAACTTAGGCCCAAGCCCAGGTATATCTTTCGATCCGGCGAGTCTTCTTGGAGTGAAATTTGCTCGAGTTCCTCGACCGTTGATTTAGTTGCGTCAGATTCATCGGGACCGACAAATGACCAGGGAACCCCGTAGTTGTCATCTTCGAGATGCTGCTGTTCACCTTCGTTTGTCGAAGGTGATGCCTGTGATTGATATTTGATCTTTTGGGAAGGAGCTGTTGGTATCGGTACTTCTTCTTCTACTGCGAACATCTCTTTCGCGGCAGGCTGTTCCCCGTAAACTGTTACAATCCCATTAGTCGATAGGAATTTCAACACTTGGTGTAGTGTTGAGGGTACCGCTTTCATATCGTGAATCCACGGTCTCCCGAGCACGGCGTTGTACCTCATGTCTCCGTCAATCACGCAAATTTTGTTTCTCGAATGGTACCGATTCGCCTTTGGTCATTTCGCACTCCATGTTGAACCCATTGAGAATCCGAATTACTGGGATAATTCGGTCCGTCAGCCCGAGCTGTTCGATAACCCATGATCGGATTATGTTGGCCGAACTACCAGAATTGACCAGTACGTGTTTTACCTTCGTTTTTTGTACAAGCACCGATATTACCAATGCGTCGTTGTGAGGTTGCATGATTTCTTCTGCATCTTCCTCGCTGAAATGCAGGATTCCCTCCATTGCATAATCCCGAGTGCGCTTTTCCCGTGTGATGGATATCTTAGTGCGCTTTAATACCGGACCTTGGGGCGCATCTATCCCGCTGATGATCATATTGATTGTGTGTTGAGGCTCCTCCTAGTTCATTGGCTTATTCCTGTTCCCATAATGGTTTTTGGCTTGGTCACTCAAAAACTCTCGAAGATGCCCATTTTCGAGCAACTGTGCCACCTCCTCTCTCAACTGTCGACAGTCTTCTGTCTTGTGCCCATGCGTACTATGATATTTGCATATCAAACTAGGGTCTCTCTTGGCAGGGTCCGATTGAAGCGGTCGAGGCCACTTAGTGTCCTTAATACGACCGATGGCCGACATGACAGTTGCTGAATCGACGTTGAAGTTGTATTCCGATAGTCGCGGTGATTCTCGATGACCAGTGGTTCTCTCGGAATTGTTTCTCAGCAAGGGTCCTCGGTTGTTCCGATTATGATCGTTCCTCCTCGTCTCGGGGAGCCCTGCCTTGCTGGAATGACTTTCCTGTCCCCAGGATATGGTCCATGCCTATCTCTACTCGATCTCGGTTCTCGATAAATATCCCTTGGAACCCTATCATGAGTTCCGATGGGGTAAGTAGATCCCGAAAGGGCTCCGAGTTAGTCGTCCTCGACTCTGATCTTTGACTGGTACCGGTTGTGTATATCCGCCCATGTGGCGGCAGGATATTCAATCAAGCTCTGTTTAAGCTGCTGTGAAGCCATTGAACTTCGAGCGTTGAGTCCTTGGGTGAAAGCTTGTACGGCCCAGTCGTCAGTGACCGGTGGCAGGTCCATCCATTCCATCTGAAAACGAGATACAAATTCCCTGAGCATCTCGTTATCTTTTTGTCTAACTTTGAACAGGTCCGATTTCCGCGTCTCCACTTTGATGGCACCTGCATGTGCTTTTACGAAGGTATCCGCAAGCATGGAAAAAGAATCGATGGAATTCGGGGGCAAATTGTGATACCAAGTCATTGCCCCCTTTGACATGGTTTCTCCGAATTTCTTCAAGAGAACTGACTCGATCTCATCGTCTTCTAAGTTATTTCCCTTTTTGGCGCACGTGTACACTGTCACATGCTCGTTTTGATCAGATGTCCCGTTGTATTTGGAAATTTCCAGCATGCGAAATTTCTTCGGTATGGGTTTTGGGGCGGCACTTGACGGGAAAGGTTTCTGCACAAATTTCTTGGAATCTAAGCCTTTCAATATCGGGGGTGCTCCTGGGATTTGATCCACCCTCGAATTATATGTCTCCACCTTTTTGTCGTTGGCCTCGATCTTCTTCTCGTCAGACTCGACTCGTCTGGTTAGTTCCTCGAGCATCTTCATGATCCCGGAATTCGCCCCCAATCCGCCTTCGCTCAGTTCCTCTGCAATTGCTCATTTTCGGGGATGGTTCCCCGAGAAGGGCCGGCCTCAACCTTATTCGAAATTTGGCTCCGATTTTGCAGTTGGGCAATGGCCGTTTGCTGGGCTTGCAACATGTTGAAGATCATCCTGAGGTTAATCCCGTCCCTTTCGTCGTTTTGAGTTGTTGAACGGTATTCTCTACGAACACTATTTGATGGGCCAGTTTTCCGATCCATATCGACCGCCATTTGTGAATTAGCGTCGACTGGAACTTCATCACCAGGCGTTACGTTGTTGTTTTCGCCCAGGTGGTCAAACTCGCCATCGACGTATAGAGGCACAGATTGTGAGTGTGACATGATTGTATTGTAACCTGAAATCAAAAAAATTCTCCAAAGAACAAGCGTAAAATAATTTGTGTGACAGAAAAGTGTATCAAACGCTCACTATTATCCTTAGCCCCACGGTGGGCGCCAAACTATTTACCCTTGGCTTCGGATAACAATTAAATTTGTACGTGGTTTTAAGGACACGTGATTTGGTTTGATACAACTAAAGGATGAATGAAAATAAAGACTGAATTCAATAAGTAAATTGAGAAAGAATACAAACCACCAATGTAGAATAGCTTCACTGTGGTAAAACTCTCTAAGATAGACAAATATGAAGCAAATTGATAAAGAAAACAATTAGAACAGACTGTGCTTTATATATTGATCGTTGATTGTGTTGTGCCTTTTGCAATTATGCTGCCCCTTTATATAGGGAGGGGAATGAGTCTTATACAAGGTAAAAAACCTATCTACAAGGTAAAATATCCTTAGAATTAATGATTTCAACGTCTTTGCTGATTTCTGCCGTGATTCCCGCCGAGGTATTTACGTATCACGGGATTTCTAGTCCTTCTGTTACGCAAATCTGATAATTTTACCCTAGGGCCTTTTACCCCAATCGATCTCAACGATCTCGTCTCGGATACCTTGGCTTCGAGCTCCGTTCCGATGGCATCCGGTCTCGACCTTCACCTCTCGATGTCTCGGTCTCGACCTATCGAGCAGTAATTCCAATCGACGCCGGTCGTACGAATTCGCAACCGATATTTCCTATGCAAGCGATCGAATTTGACCCCATACAAATGTGTAAGAATGACAAATAGAATAAATGCATTATAGAAAATTTAATAGTTGAAGTAAAATTTCATATTAGCAATAATACAAGTAACAAAAAGTTTAAGAGATTTAAATTTTACTATTGAGCTAAAATTTGCTATTGCACGCAAACACATTATTTTCACACTTTGAAGTTTTTATGTAAAGGAAAAAGAAAGCAACAAAGACAATGTGCAGTTCACCAACTGTGATAACAAAACAATGAGCAAAAGTAAAAAAGGAAAGAAGAAAAGTAGGTATTACTAAAATTAAAGATGCTGCTTAGTTGTTGGGGAGAAAATCTACACTCGTAATGGAAAACAAATAAAGTGGTTACATATGATCCTAAAATATAGTAAAGAATACCTCACACGAGGACACCACATCCACTTAAGGAAATATTACTTTCCTTTTCAATTTATACGATGATGTTTGAACTGTTGATGAAATTTAAGAAATAAAGAAAAAAAATTGAAATTTGCTCTAAAATAAGTATAAAAATTTTTGTGACTACTAATCATTATATTAAAAGTAAAATAAGAAATTTAAAATTAAATTGTTACTAAATATTAGGAAGCACTTTTTTTGAGAGTAATAATTCTAAGTCTTTAAGAGAAGCAAGACAACTTATAGGAATCACATAGTGCTAATCATGATCAGCCATTAATTTGTTTACTTTCGTTATGTAGATTTAGATACAATTTGCATCTTCTTAATTATTATTTTTTCAAGTTGGTTATACGTATTCTCCATCATCTGTACTTAAGCGGGTATATGGGCTTTAATTTTTTGAAGAATTAATTTTTTTGGGTACTGGGATTCTGGTTTCAGCTTAATAAATGAAATGTGTAGACTTTTTTTTTAAAATTTATCATCCAAGACTTTATTGTTGTTTGTACATTAAACAGTCAGTTTGCTTATATTTAATTACGTTATTTGAAAAGGGCTATGTATTTTCTATTTGGAGAAAGAATAATCTCGGAATATCCGAAGATATTTTCTTGATCATCCCCGTCTACTAGACTGTTTCGTGGGAGGAACATCAACAAATAATTATACTATATCTAGTCAAAGAACACCCAAAGTTATATTACGTTATTTATTCATCAAATTGATTAGTTTTGATGACTTTGCCACCGTTTGATTGTAAAAAAGTTATTCTAGAACTCTAGATCATATTGAAATGCTGTGACAAATGCAGGTGGATCAATTATAAAAATATGTTAGAAGCTTCAGAATCAATTATAAAAATATCAAGATTTTTGTATGACAAAATATCAAGATATCACGACTCTAAAGGTCTATCTGAAATGAAATGTATTACTTTAATAGATAACAAAGTTTTGACTTGAAACTTACACCAATTAACTTCAATATACTGATAAAACACGAATCGATACCGGATATTTAGGATGTCATCAGTGATATCTCAGTTTTCCTCACAGCTTGTGGCCAAGCTGTTAAAAATTACTTATTTTGTGAAGTACTTTTTTTAGAAGTGTTTTTTCCAAAAGTATTTTTGAGAAAAAATAATTTGTGTTTGACCAATTCATTTAAGAAGTACTTTTGCAATATTTGATAAATAAATTACGTTTGGTCAATCTTTCTAAAAAAGTGCTTTTGAGTGCCAAATTACCAAAAAGGATAGTACCATAGTCTTATAATTATTGTAAAGAGAAAAATTAACTTAAATATTTATCATAAGAGACTTTTATTATTTTTTATTTTATTTAATTAATATATAAAACATAAAATAAACATACATATTAAAGATTTAAATCGATATAGCATACTATATAGTTATACCAAAGCATATAATGCTATCTAGTATAATTATTTATTGTTTATCATTCAGTATGAATTCGAAGTCTATTCCACAAATTAATGTATATTGATAATCCACCATGAAATAATAAGTAAAATTACTCATACATGATAATATTTCTCAACAATTTCATTTTTAATTATATCACAAAACGTCTCCATATTAATAGAAGACTTGCCTTGTATTTCTAAAGGACCAGAAGGCTCATCTTCTTCCTTCATCTCTGCAGTAATGTCTTCATTAGCATAATAGTTGAATTCCTTATCGGTAGAAGAATATCGTCGGATGAAATTATGTAGAGCCAAAGAGATTCCAATAATATCTAAGACACAAAGGGATTCCAATAAGATCGACATTAATCTATTTTCATAAACTTTGATCATTTAGGGTGTGTTTGGTACGAAGGAAAATGTTTTCCATGGAAAATATTTTCCTGGAAAATGAGTGGATTTATCACTTATTTTTTCATGTTTAGTTGGTGAGTGAAAGTATTTTCTTGTGTTTAGTTAGATAGTAGAAAATAATTTTTAGGAAAATAATTTTTTATGCTACTCTCCTCACCTCTCCTCCCCCCC
>MCJB01004080.1:9520-27898 GCA_002018475.1 Nicotiana obtusifolia
GGGGGGGGGGGGTGCAGTGTGTAAGAAAGTGTGATTTGACCAGTTGAATAGTACTTTAGGGAAATGAGGATTGACAGTTCAGATAAGGCAGACAGCAGAGCATCCTTCGTTTTTCCATTTACAGGTAAATGAGGATTGTGTTAGAAGCATGACAATGTGTCTGGGAATACAGTACTACTACATGATTTGATCGTAGGCAGCTGCCTCAGCCACTTTGCTTCTTTTCAGCCTTCTTCTTGCTCATGGATTCCCTCCCTTATTAATGTTCAAAGAACTCCGAAAGTCTACACCGTGTAGAATATAATAATAATAATAATAATAATAATTGAGTTAAAGTTTTGTGCATCGATAATGTAGGTTTTTTTACATCATCAAATTATTTGACTTACAACATCCTATAACTATGTATAAAGGTTAGATATAGTAACCCGAAAAATAGAATACCGTAATCCATATAACAAGTTACTAAATTACATAGAGACGCCAATTCAGAATTTGAAGTTTATGAATTCATATCGTAATCTCAAATTAATATACAATAATAATTGGGCTCACAACTAGATATTTATTGATATTTAGTGGAATTTTTAATAAAAATACAGGATCTATGCAAAAGCTGCTGGATTCCTGAAAAACCCATATATAATTCTCTAGATCCGAAATTGATTACAGAGATGATGTAAAAATTTTACATTATGTGTAACTTAAACTCCTGATAATTTATGTACAACATTTGTTTTTTTAAACTATTATGACAATATTTTGTCTCTCTATCTTTTGCAGGGTAGGGGTAAGGTTTGAGTAGATCACACCTTTTCTAGATCTCACTTGTGAAATTATACTGGGTATACTATTATTAGTACTATCATGACAATATTTTGAGAGGCAGTACCAATTTAGGATTTTCAGTTTTCTTTTGGGATTCATGATACCCTTTGCTTGGCCTCCCAAACATGGTCCATCTTGTGGGCAAAGTGCAGCAATAGCTTTGAAGCCCGCTATTTAAAATATATCTATAATTTATAATATATTTGAAGATTAGCTAATTCACCTAAACTTCAGCACTAAGTATCCTGAATTTCTATTCAAGACTTAATGTCCTGAATTTTTGAGCTGCTAAATTGAAATTCAGGACTAAGTGTTTTGAATTTCTGAAATACTAATTTTAAATTCAGGACATAAAATTCGAACTTTTGGACATAATTTTCAAACTTTAGTATACAATGTCCTGAAGTTTGAACTTTGAGGTTTAAACTCTATGAAGCCGTGTCCTGAAGTTTGAGCGAAATTGACAAATCTTTAAATACATTGTAAATTATGGATACATTTTAAACAACATGCTTAAAAGTAGCTACCTGGTGTCATTTCCATCCATCTTGTGCATTCGTGGACATCCAATAAAATTGGACCAAAATATGATCCACCTTAACTACTTTGCGTGAGAAAATAAGGGCCTGACATTTAGGGGTGTTTATCCGGCGGATAATTAGGCTTAACGGTTCGATTTATCTGTTATCGAATTATAAATATAGTAATCCGCTAGCCATCCAATAAGACAGTGGACGAATTAATATCGAATTAACGATTATCGGACGGTTATCTGGCGGTTTATCGGTTAAACCAAATAATTTTTTTTTTAATAATCAATTAATCCTTTTAACATGAGCATGCATTTTAATTCACCCAATACTTTCAATTAAAGTATTACATGGGACTTGTCACTTTTAGTTTACTGCATATTAGCACATTTTGATGTGATTATATAAAATTTTAAAAGATGTTTCTTCTTCCTTTATTGTAATTTGAAAAATTTCTAATGGAGATTTTATGGTGCAGATGTGATGGTAATAAGATAATTATTTTCGTGTGGTAATTTAAATGGCCAAATGCATAGTTCAAACTGTCTCTGTTAGTTTTTGAACAATCAACATCATTAGCATTGTTATCTACAGAAGTATTACTATGGTCCAGAGAGGAATTCAATTTATATCCACTCATAATTCATGAGAAGCCAGAGACGACTGCCATTAGGCATTAGCTACTGACATCAGACAGTTCTATCATTCTATATTACAATTTTGCACGCATTTACAACTATTTTGGTTTAAAGAATGTTCAAATTCAACGGGAAGTATGCTGGGAATAATATCACCGCGTGTCTAAATTCTAAGCATAGTAAGATGACATGTCGATGCTTTCAGACTAATGTGGGATTCAAATTCAAAGACCGTCTTGTTAATCTAACAGTATTTTTGAAGAGTCATCTTCCAATCTAGTACATACAAGAATTACTGATTAGGGTAAAAGTATAAATATTAAAAAATTTAACGAATTAACGATTTATCCGATAAGAAAATTGAGTAATCCACCTCCAAACCTTTAAGCCGTTAATTATAAAATCTTAATCCGTTCACTATCCATTATCCCGATAATCCAATACCAATAAGCCAATAAGCCATCGGTTCAATTCGATTAACGGTTTCAATTGGTTTTGACCAGCCCTACTGTGATCTGTAGCTTTGTTCTACAAGTTTGACCATCTTCTGAACAAATCGGATTGTCAATATACGAGTTCAATCATGCATTTAGGCCTAACGGTAAGATCATTTCTGCTGACTGTTGTAATTTTGGTCCAGATAGCCATCTACTGGTAATGCAAGTAGGCAATTTGGGATAAGTTCACAAAATACCTGCCCAACACATTACTAGCTTCTACCCAAACCAAAGTATTTACCCGGTCGACCTATTCCATAGACCATAGAATGCTTATGGATGATCAGCACGTTTTTTCTTTTTATCCTTTTCTTTGTTTTTTTCCTTTTGTTATATAATTAAAAAAAAATTGATAGAGTATTTTTTTTCCCTTCTTTGTGTCATATTTTTCTTTTTCTCCATATCAATTATAAAAAAAACCTTGTATAGTATATCTTATTTATCTTTTTCTTTTTATCTTTCATTTTTTTCTTTTTTTAAATATATGTATTACTGTAAATATTTTTAGCACATAGAATTCAAAATTATATATCATTATAATAAAATGGTATATCAGTATAATAAAATAGCATATTAGTATTTAATGTTATAATAAAATACTTGTCACAATTGTATACCAAAACTGCATATAAATATACCAAATAGGTATATTACTATTTTATGTCTTCCGACACTTACTTCAGATACAATGAATATTATTTTCATGGAATTCCATCAAAAGATTCATTTAAGAAAACATTTGCAAAGACCTAGTTGGAAAAATTAAAAAATAACTTATTTATTACGGTATACTGTTTTATTATATTGTATACTATAACAGTATAACGTTAATATAACCATGGCTTTATCTTTACAGAATAGCACCTAGATGATTCAACAAATAGCAGTCGAAGTATACTATTATGGTATTGTATACTATTACAACATACTGTTGTAGTATATTGCATATTATTACAGTATACCATTATAGTATATTGGATTTCATAATAATATACTATTGCAATATAGCTATATACTCCTATAGCATATTGTATATCATAACGGTATAATGTTAGGTAACTATGTTCTTCTTCGATTATTACAGTATATCATTGCAGTATACCTATATACTCCTATAGTATATTGTATACCATAACGTTATATTATTAGGTAACTGTGTTCATCTTCGATTATTACAGTATACTGTTACAGTATAGCTATATACTCCTATAATATATTGTATACTGTAGCTATATACTGTTAGGTAACTGTGTTCTTCGATTTTCAGCTGAAAAATTCGATCTTAGTGGGCGTTTGGACATAATAATTGTAAGATTCCATAAAAAAGAGAAAAAAAATTTCAAGTGAAAATGGTATTTGAAATTAGAGCTGTGTTTGGACATGAATATAATTTTGGGTTGTTTTTTGAAGTTTTGTGAGTGATATGAGTGAAACTTTTGAAAAATAACCTTTTGAAGTTTTTCAAATTTTCGAAAAATTCTAAAATTTATCTTCAAGTGAAAATTTCAAATTTATGGCCAAATACTGATTTCGAAAAAGGCGAAATTTTTTTGAAAAAATTCTTATGTCCAAACGGGCTCTTAATCATCTCAAATCAGCTTCAAATAAGATCAAATTTCAGTTTGAACGTCTAGAAGGTACTATAAGCAATATTTAATAACACCCACTTTGAATCAAACAAGAGATCTTCAAAATATAAATTTTAAATTCAAGAGTTTCAAGCCCAACAATGGTGGATATTCAAATACACACAAAATTCAGATCTGGGAAGCTTAATTTATAAAAACAATAACGCATGGGGTTCAGAAATACAACTAAATACACAAAAAAGAATATACTAACATAGAAAGAGGATTTTGGAGTGAAGGGCATGTACAATAATATGAAAACTTATCTTTTAAAATTTATATACAAGATTCTAAAATATAAATTGGATAAATGCATGGGCCTGTATTGGATTTTCATCATCCACTAAAAAGATTAAACTATGGATGTTTTTTGAAAGGGGAAATGAACGACTGGGGTGTGGGACTCTGCTTGTTTAGAGAAATTAAAAAGGGAAAGGGGGTTGAGTAGGCGGGTAAATAGTTTAGCCATATAGGTAAGAAAAGTAAATTCTTTGGGCTTAGGTATTAAAGGGTAAATAGTTTGGGTTTAATGGGTATAAACTGAAATTTTCTCTTATTCCTTTTCAAATTATTGTTACTTTTGGGCCTCAAGCTCTTGTTGGAAATGGCCTACTAAGTTGAGTTATAAATCCAAAGCCAACAGTTCTTCCCAAAGGACCAAAACAAGCTAGTACTGTTCATAAGAAAATTAACTTCATAGCTGCCCGCCCAAAAAATAATGGGTAAATATATATATTATACGTAATTATTGTATAAAATATGTATATTTATTAGCTGTTATAAATATACATATTTTATGGTTTGATTTAAGTCAATTTTGTCTTTAGAGAAAAGACCAAACCACCTGTCGATTATCTAAGTCCGTAAAAGCAGACAATCTAAACATAGAATTGGTTTTCTTGATTTTTTATTTTTCGGTTTCCCCATTTTTCAGTGATTTTGAATTTCTTTTTGTTGCCATATGCAATTTTACATTGTCGGAAAACTTACATTGTCAATTTTTTATAAAATATTTTTTAATATTTCAAGATCTATTGCTTCTGATCATGTCAGATCAAATGAAATTGAAAATGGAAATACCATTACTAGATTTTCCTTTTAATTTTAAAGATATAATTGGCAAAGGCAACTGGTTATACATATCAAACCCTACCTATTCAATATCATCAGCCCAACTCAATCTAGCTTCTTAAAGGGACGCAGGGACGCTGATAATGCTATAATAGTTCAGGAAATTATGAACAAATTTCAAAGCATGAAAGGCAGAATCCCTCACATGCTTGTTCAATTGGATCTCGAAAAAGCTTCCGATAGGCTCGAATGGTCATTCATAAAACACACGCTAACCTACTTTAATTTTTTTCAAACTCTAATAAATCTTATTATGTCTTGCGTCACAACTTCCTTTATCTCCATCCTCTTCAATGGTACACCAATCAATTATTCCGTGCCTACTAGAAGTATACGATAAGGAGATCCTCTATCCCCTTACCTCTTCATATTATGCATGGAAATGTTAACTCGATCTATTGATAACGTAGTTGATTATAATAAGTGATCGCCTATAACAATATCCCGATCGGCCCTCTACATTTCTCATTTATTCTTTGCAGATGACATTATTCTAACCTCAAAAATTACACCAACCTCTTGTCATTCCATTATTGACACCCTCACTCAATTCACGCACTTAGCGGGACAAAAAAAAAACTTTGATAAATCAAAAAAAAATTTCTCTAAAAATTGTTCAGCTACTAACAAAGAGTTTGTCCTTAGTTCTTTTAACATGACAGAAGGAAAATCTTTTGGTCGTTACTTAGGTTTTCCCATCTTCTTAAAAAGGCCTACGAAAGGAGATTTTCAATTCCTTTTAGATAACTTCAAATCAAGACTTGCAGGTTGGAAGACTCATTGCTTAAGTATGGCGGTTAGAGCTACCCTTACCCGATCTATCCTCAACTCTCTCCCTAGTCATACCATGCTATACATCTCTATACCTCAAAATATCATCACCTTATTAGACAGATATCAAAAACCCTTGTTATGGGGCTCCACATCCCAAAAAGGCGAATCCATCTCCTTTAATGGAGCATAGTTACATTACTAAAGCTTCAATGAGGACTTGGAATTCAAAATCTTTCCATAAAAAATAAAGCTATACTGGCAAATTTAGCTTGGCGACTTTTTAAGTACCTGTCATCCTTTTGGGCATCCATACTTCTCACGACTTACACCAACTCTACAAAGACCTCATTTATCTGGAAAAACATCCAAAAGGGATGGAACTGCTGTCAACTGGGATCTAAATGGACAATAGCAACGGGCAATCATATCAACTTTTGGAATGACCACTGGATTGACAACAACAACTCCTTAAAATCATTGATTCATGGTCCACTACCACTATTAGAGTCCCAACGTCCTGTTAGCTCCTACAACCATAACACTAGATGGAACCTTGATAGTTTCCCTTTTGATCTACCTCCGGTTCTACTTCTTAATATCCTTAGCACTTACTTACCCCAATACCCGACGCACCATGATAATCTCATCTGGAACCTCACGAATTTGGGACAATTTATTGTCCAATCATGCTACTCCTCATTAACGTCAAATGCTCCCTCTATAACTCATACTTAGGTATGGAAACTGCCCATACCACCTAAAAACATGTACTTTCTCTGGCTATGTAGCCATACCAGATTACCTACAAATGTTTACTTAGCCCGCCTTAATATTTTAGACAATAATCTTTGTCCAAGTTGTTCCACAGTTGCTGAGACTATCCAACATCTCTTCTTTGAATGCTCTACCTCAAGAGCACTATGAACACACCTGGGCCTTCTCTAATTTATCGACAGACTCCAACACCTACCCATTCAACTCATTGAGCGAATTCATCTCTTGATCAAACAACATCAGCACCTTAACCCACATTATATCCTTCCAGCCACACCAATTCCTTTCTGTTTATGGGGTATATGGCTACACCGCAACCAAAATCTTTTTAATAACCGTAATACTCCTCTTCATTATTTACAAATTCTTAATAGGACTGCAGAATTTCACTTCCTCGTAGCTCCACAGCATAAAAACACACAACCAACCCCTCTTTACATCAAATGGAATCCACCGCCCCAAAACCACTACAAACTAAATACAGATGGCGCGGCTTCTAGAAATCCCGGGTTAAATGGAATAGGAGGGGTTATAAGATCCTCTGATGGGAACTGGATATTAGGTTTTTCAAGACATATAGCTTTTGGCACTAGCATACAAATGGAGTTAACAACTTTGCTCTATGGATTACGCTTATCGATACAATATGGTTACTACCCATTGGAGATTAATCTTGATGCAAAGGAGGTAATCACATTACTGCATACTAATAATCCTCACTACACTAACTTGATCAATGACTGGAGGTTACTGCTCCGGCAGCTGGGTTATCCTCTCATCCAGCATACATACAGGGAGGCAAATATGGTAGCCGATTGCCTAGCGAAGTATGGTCGGACAAAGCAGGAGTGGAGAGACGAAGACTTGTCAACTTGCGTTTTTGATACACCCCCTAATCCCCCAGCTGTAAATTCATCCCGAAACATGATCTCTGTCACTTCCTCTTGTAGCACCATAGATGGTTTTTGTCATGATCCTTCTATGGATCCTAGCTTTGCCGTAGTAAGTAGTTTTAGTGCTGATCCAACTATGAATCATAGTTAAGTAGTAGCTAATCATGTAACATCAGCCACCCTTGGTGCCCAGTGCATCTTGCCCCTGTATCTTTTGCAAATCAGTAATGAAGCTAAGTAATCTTTTGTGACCAAAAAATTTACAAATGAATAACAGAGCTCTCTCTCCACAAAGGCACTTCGACACGTATAATAAAGAAGAATTAACACAAATGGCCGCTTACCCTACTAATTAAACTAAAAATAAGCGGTAAATGTATAATATATGCATAATTTATGTATTACATGTGTATAATTATGTATAATTAATATATAATTTATATATATGACTAGAAAAAGTAAACAACAAATATGACTGGCCATTTGTATAAAGATCATGCTTCACAAGTATGTAATGAGAAATTAATTTTCATCAATGCACATAGCTTTTGTGATGATTGATATTGCAAAAAAGTAAGGAAAAGAAAAAAACTTTACAGTTAGTTGATTAGAACATAGAGTGTTTGATCATTATAGTAGTCTTTCAGACATAATCATTCTCTTCAAGAAGCTTCGACTTACTTTTGCTGCCTAACAAGCATAACAGCTATTTCAAATTTAAGTACGTTGCCTTTACTTTATTAATCGGGGATTACTTAATAATCGGGAAGTAAGAAAATCTAATAACAACAATAGTTAGAATTGCGGTGGCAAAACCAAATATTTTGCTAAGAGTATATAAAAGTGTCCAAAATTTCGAAGTAGAATAGGTAATATTGACCAATAATAATTTTTTTGATAAAGAATGTTTAATTGATCACCCTTAATTACATTCCTAGTTAGAAGATCATAAGAATTCAACTTCATAATTTATTACAACTTGAATTGTAATATCCTAGTTAGTACACCATTTCTTGAAGTAAATTTGTGCCTTTTGGCGGAGTCCCCACCTCTAACCTCCCACGGCTACAATTAGCATTAGGAGATTAGAGATGTATAGGGACCAGTTCATTCAGTCGATGAAATTGTAGTTGGTTATGATAATTATGCCGTTCCACACTAATTTTCAACTTTAAGTGCAAATTTGTCAACAAAATTATCGAAAACCATTCACCTTTTTAAAAAAAAAAATTCCTCTTGTATATTTAAAGTGAAAAAAAAAAAGGATTGAGTTTGTTGAAGTAATTAATATATAAGGTCTTCTTAGTTTTTGCTTCAATAATGCTTTATTTTAAATTATCTGTGCGGCTAATGGGGGTCACTACTTCGCCCCAAGACACACAAATCATGGTTAAGATAACTGTCATTTACTGATATACGCGGCGGAATTAAAAAAAAGTTTGCTTACGATTTTTGTTTTACCCAGTTATTCAATTCTAAAGCACCATTGTCATTTTCTCTTTGTTGTCCCGATTTAAATAAATACCATAATGTTCATCCTTTTTTCTTTGTTTAATAAATAGTGGAATAAAATGTTCATCCTTTTTTCTTTGTTTAATAAAATTGGTCGGTGTTATAGGCTTGCTTTTTAGAAAAACTTGACCATGTAATGATGAAGTACCTAATTTTAAAATTTTGTATCTTTCTTTTCGTTAAGATTATTGGCCCATCTTTGTTGTCACTGCTCAACTTTTGTTAAAGGAAGTTGGCGGAAAGATTTTTTAAGGACTCCAAACTGTCTACTTCCCTGCTACAGTTTGAAAAATTATAAGATGAAAGAGGAAAAGTTAATAGTATGAGATAATTAAATTGGTACTAGTTTATTTATTTTTCAACATAGTGGCAATAGGTACAATCTACTAACCAAGATTCAGGATAAGAATCATATCTTAATCAGTACTTCACTTTTTAGATCAACAGCAAAATTCTTAATAAAGTGGGATTGCATCACTTTGTCATGTTAAAAGCCAGAAATTGAGGAGAGTTTAAAGGATTTTATCATCTTAACAAGGTTATCGTAAGTGGATCTTAGGAATTTTAACAGTTTTAACGAATAAATAATTTTGTTTTGCCATTAGTTAGGATTTATACCGCACCAATTAACACCAACAATTATAAATTTACACCCTATAACATACGCTAGTAGGGAGAATACCAACATTTAAGTTAGAAAACCTAGACATTGATGGAATTTGAACCTCAATTTTGATAAATAGCATGATTTTCTTATAGTAAAATAAAATTTGGCTATGCTTATTTTTGATGTCTTTAAAAAGAAAATAATTTTGAAATTCCCACTCAGATATCATTTTTGACCCATCAAAATCTGTTAGTTAGGAATACCTATTTCTTCGTATATTCCACAAGAAATACTAGCCAAATCAATGATTCTCCATCTTTTATATTATCGAATGCGACAAAAATAAATAAAAACTGATAGGGCATATTGGCGTAACGTACCTTTCTAATGGTAGCTTGCGAGTTACGATATTCTATCACTTATTGCCCAGTATTCGGACTTATCTTGCTTTATATCTGCTTGTAGAACTTGCTTATATATCTTCCTTTATTACTGTCAGAAGAGCAGAAGTTAAAACAGAAAGAAAAAATATTTCGAGCCCACAAATTTTCTATGTATCTTTAAAAAATCTAATATCTTTACTGTTATTTAAGGTATTTGGATTAATTTCTCTCAGGATAGAACGAAAACCATTCTATAATGGCAGCACTTCAAATTACAAAATTTCGATGAACTCAAACGATAAATCACATAAATATAAAAAAAACTTCTGGAATTTCAGTTGTGAAAAGTCTGAAATAATGCTTTGTATTTATAGGTGAAAGGGTTAGATGAAAAGATACAACCTAAAAGGTGTCCCCTCCATTTCTCAGTCATACCCTTTAAAAAACCCAACAATTAATAATGCAATAGCTTTCTAAAATTTGAACAACAGGAAGTTGATTGTCTAGAATGACACTCCGTGAAGAAATTTCAAAATTTTGAGAAGTGCGTTGAGTTAGAATCTACTTTCTGCAAGGTGCTAATCAATTTAGTTCTTGTACTTTATTAGAACTGCCTATCTTATATACATACTGAGAACTCGCATAAATAAAAAGCAACGACAAAAACAATTCTTAATGTATCTCCCAGTATATTTGCTTTTTCATGATATATAGTTAAGAGCTAAGAATATTACTTCATCAGTTTCAATTTATGTAGCGGTTTAGGATTTCAAAAGTCAAAGGAGTTTACTTTGATCCTGAATTCGAATATAAAATCTTTAATTATTTTAAAATATAAGTTACATATTTGAAAACTGTATTAAAAAAATACTATAAGTCTCAATAATTCAAAATTAAAATATTTAAAAGATCTATAACAAAATTGCGGTAAAAATTTTTTAAATAAAGGGAGTAGTACTACACAGAGGCAAAGGCATGTATCAAAATTGTCTAGAAAAACTAGTATTAAATTATTAATACATGTTTAAGATGAAGAGCAGATGTCCCAGATGAACCCTACGAGTCTGCATCCCTTCTGAAATGTACTATTAATGGAGTTTAACGTGTGATGGTAGTAGGTTCTTTATATTTATAAGGTTGGCATTTCTATTTATCACAAAGATTTATTTGTAATTATATTATAAGTGACTTAATTATGTACTAGTCTTATGCAACAAGTGAATAAAACTTAAACTTATCTTATGAGATTTTAACTACTTATAAAAAATTATTTATTATTTATTCTAGATTATCAATCTTTACTTAAGCCAACTGATTATATAAATATTCTCATACTATCAATGCTTAAAACTTAAACTATTAGTATAATTGCACTCATAATCCAGAAAATGAATAAAACGATAAATAAGTGAATTTATTCACACCCTTTTTTTTTGTTGACAAGTAGGAAGTGGGGGGGTTAAATAAGTGACATTATGCAAAGATTTAGTAATAATAAGCAGAGTGAAAAGCCGTTGTCGAATTTGAAAGTGGCTGCTGGTAATCAAAGTCTCCTTTTTGTAATCTTTAGCACATAAAAGCAACTTAAATTCCGTCATATGTGGAAAGAATAAGATTCTATATCTCACTACAATGGCACAATCTTGTAAAGCGATGTGTTCATGTCTTCAATTTGAATCCCTCTCTCTTCCTAATTCCTTGGCTTAATTGTTTTGCTGATTTGATCCTCCATATATTCTCTACCCTCTTCTTTCAAACTAAGAAAAGAATGATTTTATAACTTTTTCAGGATCAAAATTAAGTAAGATTTGAACCACTAATAATTTGTATTACAGGAATAATTCCCCTTCAACCCTCCACGAGTCGGTGAGAAAGTGGCCAAAGGCAAGTCACCAATATTGAAGTAGCGTTGGAATTGAAAGAATACAACGTGCTCTACAACCTTCACCAAATGTTTCGATGCAAACCGTAAATTCTGTTTTAAATTTTGAACTTCTAATGAGGTAGCAAATATCTATGATATTTTCGTATTTATTCTCCTCAAATGTGCAATAACTTGTAATTACAATCAAGTGCATATACAACTTTACTCCAACTACATAAATTGTGCCATATGTCAAAATAAAATAAACTAAATCTTCTTCTTTGTCACAATTTTTTTAATTGTCTTGATGCTCATGAGTTCTTTCCTTTTCATTTGTCTTTATGCCCTTGTTGTTTTCTTGTTGTTGCGGCAACCTAAATACCATTTTGTCTATCATCTTTCTTCTTTTGGACACTGACAAGATGTTTTGATCATTTTTTTAAAATTTTTTCTCTATTTTCTTCTTCACAATTCAAGGGGTAATTTCACTAGGAAATATGTTAAAGAAAAAAGAAGGAAAAAATTTGATCACATTATTGTTTAAAATACGGTGTTTAATAATTCTAAGACCATTGTGCTCAACACAAGCTATAGCACGAGCGTAAAAAAGAAACTTTGACTGGCTAAACTCCAGGAGACTAAATTGAAAGTTCCTTAATTTAGGATCAATACACACTCTCTCTCTCTCTCTCTCTCTCTCTCTCTCTCCCTCTCCCCCTCCCTCCCTCCCTCCCTCATAATTTTTATATCAGTAATGTAATTATTTTAACAAGTTACTTATTATCTCTTATTTCTTTGTTACCAATCAGTGTCATCAACTAGAATTACATGTATATATGCCTTCTTGTGTAAATATTTTTTACCCAATCAACGTGTAGCACTTAAACTAAAGAAAAATCTAGTATATTAATGATGCGCAAGCTTTGAACAACCTAATACAAGAGACATTTGCTTCTTCAAATGCAAGTAAGGCACAACAAAAGGTTGTATAGCCCGATCTTAATTATGAGACAAGTACATAATATTCTCTCCTAAATTCCTAAAGACCAGACAAGAAAAAAAGATGATCTTGAAAGTAGGAAAAAGGAAATTTAGAATTTACATAATAGAACAAGCATTGGGATTGTCATCACTGAAAAGGTAAGTAATCTTTTCTTCAGTAGCATTAGGGGTAAGACGTGCCTGTGGTACATTTTTCACAAAACCAGCAGGTGCCTTTTTGTCATATGCCTGAGCTACGTATGGATAGGACACCAAATTATATGGAACATATGGCCACATCTCTGCTCTTTTTCCAGTGCTCTTTACTCTATTCAACACTCTCTGTGGTTCAATATAACCACTCACTATCACCCTGTTTTGCTTTCTAATCACCTCCACTGTTTTCACACCTGCAAAAATAATCAAATGCCAATACTTAGTCCATGGTCGAAAGCAATATCTACATGCACTAAGAGTTCTAATAGAAGGATTCAAAAGATTTCAAGAATATCATATTTTGGATTTAAAAGGCAACCTAATCTTTGAGTCACCTGTGCTGCTATATATTACCAGCTTCACTTATGTTAAGGGGTTCAGTACTTAATATATATAGAAAAAAATTGTTTTTAATTTTATCACAGTACAATTTTTCGAAAGAGGCGATTAATTGAACCGTTAGGACTATGTAGCCCCGCCCCTATAGGGTCATGTGTTTAAGCTTCAACGTCAGTGTATTAGTTTAGCAAGTGACATACAAAGAAAATGGTAAAAAATGGTTCCTGTATTCTAAAGTGCTAGCAAACATCAAAAGAGCTGCGCCTAAGAAAGGCATAAAGTGATGAATTTTATTCACTTGAAAATAGTAGCATTTTCATCTTCCTTCTAGACCAGTATTCCATTTTTCTACGATTGGTTTACCCTAAATTAAACATAGGTTATTCCCCAGAGATGCAACTCCACTTTAAAGCAAAAATATAACTGTAAGTATGGAGTTAAATATATTTATTTTCTTCTATCATTTCAAATTTCAATTCTTGGAGATATTCAGAGTAAGAACCTTTCATGCGTTTAACGGCATTCTTGACTCTTCTTTCGCATCCATCACAGTCCATCTTCACTTTTATCTCCACCGTCTAACAATGAAAAAAGGAGAGACAATTTTAACAGCAGGGTAATAAGAGGGTAGACAAAGATGATATTCAACTTGAATTTTAACAGAAGCTAGCGTTTGAGGGTAATAATATGAGTAGAAAGTAGAAGTTAAAGTACCTGCAATGGTTTCCTTTTGGTACGTCTTATGCTGGTATCGTAGCAGAAGTTTGAAAAATAATCAAGAACACCCATATTCTCTCGAATTTCACTTATCTTTGGGGGAAAGTAATGCAAGAAGTGAAGAATATATATAAATGAGAGAAAGAGAGACTTTGTGTTGTGGGTTTTATGGGGAGGGCATGAAGTTAAGTTGGTTCGGTGGATGAGACTATTGACAACGAAGGGCGAAAAGCTAGAATATGATATACATAATAAAGTGTTTGTGAGACTTAATAAAGAGATGAATTTAATTTTTAATCAATTTTATATGTTATCGAATCAAGATTGTTGGGCAAAATTTATTCATTATTGTAGATTACCTTAACCTGAGGTGGAAAAACTCTACGATGTTAGAGCTCAAAGGTTAAAAAGTAAGAGCGTATTGTGTTTATAAAAATAGTGTTACATTCTTTAATTTTTCTTTTGCTAAAGAAATTGTCCACAAAAGTATTGCATATGTGACCCCGAAACTGTAAAGTACTTTTATGTTTGCTTTCATTTTCGTTCAGTGGGTGTGTTGCTTTGCCTTTTCAATTATTTAACAATTAATGTTAGCCAATGCCCCTAATTATTGGCTTCTTGGTGTCGTCCTTTCCTTTAATTGTGCCCAAAAGATCTGGATTTCATTTTAAAGTGTTCCAGTTTCTTAAATTCGATAAAATAATAAAAGTAGCATTTTTAGAAACAGGATAGAGAATATTGAATCTTTTATCAACTCTTTTACCTTTGTACTCAACGTACGTCGGTTATATATCATACCTTAAAAGAAGCTAGAAGCTGACCACTTGACCTGTACATTTTAGCAATAATAAGGGTTTAGTTGCCATAGAAAATTGTCTAGATTGTTTTCTTTTCTTTTCTTTTTCTGAGGGAGGGTGGGACTAATAAATAATAATAATAAAAGCTTTCCTCCAAATTATATTTTGTTCTAATTAAACCGCACAATATATTAGGAGTATATTAATTACTCTCACCTTATTTTATATGACACTATCTAATTGTGCACAATATCTAAGATATTAATTTATAGAATTAGTCGTGGA
Source organism: Nicotiana obtusifolia (assembly GCA_002018475.1). Lineage (NCBI taxonomy): Eukaryota > Viridiplantae > Streptophyta > Magnoliopsida > Solanales > Solanaceae > Nicotiana > Nicotiana obtusifolia. The sequence goes on from MCJB01004080.1 coordinate 24,915, forward strand.
AGAAAACATTAGACTATCTGCAGAAAAATTTGTTTAATAAAGAAAATATCATATTAACTTTGAGACCTTTCTTCTTGGTTCGGAAACCACACCTTCGAGTTGGAAAAAGAAAGAAAAGAACTTTTCCACCCCAAAGGTAAACAGATGAAACTTGGTATACTTGGACTCAATATATTTGTCAAAACGAGAAAAGGAGTGTCACTCGTCTTTTGGGGTCTTTAGACCAAAAAGAAAAATCCCACTCTCAAGGCATAATATAAATCATTATGGAGTGGATATCACACACTCCTATTGACTTATTTAGAACCAAAACACCGCCTTTATATGCCATACGTTTTGGCATAACTTTTCTAGCCAGTTAAGTTATCAACTTATCGCCATCATTCTCTACTTGGGCCGTTTATAATGTACATTTTCCTTATAACATGTTTGACTTGATAATAATTTGAGTATAATATATTAGTGATGATAGACAAAAATAAAAATATATTATTAATGGAAAAGAGAGGACATAACACCTCAAAGTTCATGTCCGAATAATGGTAGTGAATGCAAATCCGCAAAAGTTGTATAGATTAAAATTATTTCAGATATTTTGGAACGTCTCAAAACAAAAAGAGAAACATATAATCTAGAACATATGGAGCGCTCTCTTTCACATTGAAAAAAGGAAATGTTTGAGAGATGAAGGTACATATAACATCAACTTTTTACTATTTTTTAAAATAAAAATTTACTTTTTTGAAGCTATATGAAAAGTACAAGATATTACAGTTTTACTTAGTTAATCTTCTTTCCATTTTTTTTTTCAAAATCATATACATCCGACCATCTAGTTAATTCTCGGTATAATATTAGTGTCAACCTCTTTTGAATGGAGAGCATAACAAATGATGAGCCCAATAATTGGAGTACATTTCATAGTCGTCTCTTTAGTTTGGGGACAAACTATAGGCTAAAGAGAACCTTGGTGTTCCTTCCAAAGTGGCCTAATGGGAAACAAAACAGAATCATACTTTGGTGAAGAGAATATATATTCGACCATCTTCCAACTTATCTGCAAGAATTAGGGACTCTATCGTGAGAATCTCGATTGGGATTTTTAAGTGGCGAGCTACTTTTGGGATAATGATGTATGGTTTCAACTTTCGACTTCCTTTTGTTTTTCTCACTCAAAATTTCACCTTTATTAGAATTCAATTTCACAATAAATAAAGGACGTTGGATCAACGAAGCAATTTTTCCAATAATGCATTGGGTATTTAAGTTGATATATTAATATGATACTCATGAGTCATGACCCTGTAATTGATGTATACTGCTACAGATTATCGCTAATCTTCACTGTTTAACAATTGTCACCTGAATCATCACCTGGCCTCTTCAAATTCACCTTGTAAAACTGCATTTATTTTTACATGATTTTCAATGTCTAATTTAACATGTTTTTTGCAGGGGAGCCGACATCACTTCATTGTAATTGCGGATACCAAAGTACATGCATGATGACATGGGGTGATGTTACGCTTGAGGTACCCATATAAGGTAGCCAATTTTCTGTGTGGGGATTCATGGGGGTGCAACAAGAAAGTATGCATAAGTCAGAATTTATAATCATCCTTGTTTAAAATCATGTTTGACAAGGGGTGGCTCAATAATATTAATGGCCTAAAGTTAAATATAATAAGAGGCCTTAAATTTTTTAAATGGAATACAAATATACAAAAAGTTAATGTTGCATTTCTTATCTTTTTTATGGTACAATATAGTAGCCTTAAAAGACATTGTGCCTTTTATTTCATATAGTAATATTATTATTATATTAGTAAAGGTTAATTTCAGGTTAATCACATGTTAGCCACGTATTTGTAATATATTAACTATGTTTACTAATATGATTGTTTGAATAGTCAATTCAACGTTCTAAAATATTTTTAATGTTAAAATGTCGGCAATTTTTTTTTTTTAAATAAAGATTATGTACGTTTTTTCTACAAACTTCAATATTGTCTAAGCAAAAATAAAATAATAAAATTTATTATTAAAAAATTTTGGAGCCTAAAGCAAAGGCCTTATTAGCCCTCCCCTTGAGCTGATGTTTGATAGCCTACATAAAAAATTCATCACCTGCTCTCTATCTATTTAAGCTCCTGAATAGTCTACACTTGATAGCTAGCTAAATAGCTGAAACATGAATATTCTCAAGTCAACAAATAGATAGAGGGAACTTTACCATTTAAAAGAAAAACAAAATTCGAGCATTACAAATCAGTTCAAATTCGTAAAAACAAATTTTTTAGTCCTTTTCTGAAGCTGGAATATCGACTTCTTTGAGAAGATCACGATAAGAATCAGAAGCATCCTATCAAAGTTAAACCCATCCTGAATTCTCTCAGTTCTGCGTTTTATGATCAGATATGCAATGAACTCTCCAGAACAATGACATTTTGTACGACCTGTCGACTTCTGCTGCAAGCCAAAAAAAGAAAAGAAGCATCAATCTTATTTTTGTTGTGCTCTGTGGATAATGGTTTACTTGCTTTTATCACTGCCAAGTCCCACTGGTTTACACTTGAATTGAAAAAAGGAGCATATATTCCTAATTCCATATACCACCAGTTTATGGCTTTTGGTATCTCATGGCATTTGTCACTATTTCAAATCAGTTCACCCATACATTGTGTGTGTTTTTACTCATTTGCCAACATACATTAACTAGATTAAACTAGCACATGATCATGGAAGTAACTTAACCACTTCCATTTATCTGATAGCTTTCGCCTTTACCATATGCTAATCTGCAACCTTAGAACATTACTCTAAACATTAAGTACCTAGTAGTCATAGAATGGTAGTTGACTCGTTTCTCTTCAAGTAAGTCGTTGCAAAAGTCAAATGTAAGGTACAACTTCCCGAATAACTCTACACCATGTATTATAATGCTGAAAAGGAAAATGAAAATAAAGGGGAGTGGGGTTGGGGGG
>MCJB01004080.1:34714-50405 GCA_002018475.1 Nicotiana obtusifolia
CCTTTCCCCCCCCCCCCCCCCCCCCCCCTTTTTTTTTTGGGGGGGGGGTTTAGCTATTCCTATTTTTCTCCTTTTTCTCTCCTCAGAAGTCACAAGTTAGACAATTGTACTATAATTTTGTAAACACTTAATTAAGGGATACTAAATTTTAAAAAAGGTGGAAGTACAAATAGAAAAAGCTGATATATCAGAATTTACATTGTAAAGACCTCGGGTACTAATTAAATGTTTTGTTTTGAATATATATAAAAATATATAATATACACACATATATAAAGTAGGAAACCAGAAAATTTGTTTTTCTTTTCCGGAATATATGTGTAATATCTGTTAAAAGGAACTGAAAAAATCAATACTTCAAATCCCCGAGCTCCTTAGCCAGAACCCCTAAAAGCAGAGAGAAAGAAGCGACAGCTTAGATGGAGGGAGGTTGTCTAACATTCACTACTGCCTCGGCACCAACAAGACCTTCAACCTTATTCAATTACAATCCCGCAATTGCCAAACAATTTTACAGCGATTCACTACCAAATACTATTACACATGATAAACGAAGAAAAGGATTATCAATAAAAGCATCGACCCACAATTTTTCTACAACAAAGCCGACACTATCTCGGAACTGGGATGTTTCGAGTTACTCAAAAGCACCTTCTTGGTTGCCCAGATTTGAAGAACTTGACACCACCAATATGCTTCTTCGTCAAAGGATTATCTTCTTGGGTTCTCAGGTTGTCACTAATTTTAATAAAGATTTGTTTTTTGGGTTTTGTTAATTCACTCTTTATAATAAAATTTTTAAACTTTATACTTGGTTTTGTTAATTGACCATATGGGGATTATGTTTCTCATTGGTTCCGTATTAAAATTTGTTAATTTTACTACATTCTGTGAGCTTAATCAGTGTTAGGTGTCATTACTCTGGAAAGATTTGTTTTTCTTTTTCTTTTGGGGTTTTGTAATTCAATAAATATTTGAATACTGTACGTAGTTTCTTTAATTGGTCATATAGGTATTAGTTTTTTTCTTTTCAATTCCGTTTTAATTTGTCAATTTTGCTGCTGGTTGCTTAATATAATTAGTATTGCTTGGAGAAGTTGTCACTGCAAGGATTTTTAATTCTTAGATGGGTTTTTCCTATTTGTTAACAATTCACACTATTCTATTGGCGAAACAGATAGCTTTTCGTTCTGCACGAACAAAGAAGATGATACGCTATCTATGATTGATTACATTATGATTAGAACTTGACAATGAGGAATTATCTTCTATTTGAATCCTAGAAGTGCTATGTTGTTTCTAAGACTTGGGGAACTGTTTTGTGATGAACAGGTAGATGATACGACCGCAGATTTTGTTATAAGCCAGCTATTATTTCTTGATGCCGAAGATCAGAAAAAGGACATCAGATTGATCATTAATTCACCTGGTGGTTCAGTAACTGCTGGTATGTCTAAATGTTTCACTTACTTTGGTTGTATCTGATGCTATCCTTTTCAGCTGAAGTTGAAACACACCATTTTTGATAGGGATGGGAATCTATGATGCTATGAAATTGTGCAAGGCTGATGTTTCTACAATCTGCATGGGACTGGCTGCATCGATGGGTGCATTTCTCCTCGCATCTGGCAGCAAGGGAAAGAGGTACTGCATGCCGAACGCAAGGGTGATGATTCATCAACCACTTGGAACTTCTGGTGGTAAAGTATGTGCTTACACTTCCCTTTACTCATCAACTTGTAGTGTTTTCTTTTTGCTTGACACACTTATTCGAGAAAAACCTAAGTTATGCAAGGGCGTGATTGATGGTTCAACTTTGATGTACTGTTATTTGTTTGTGCTCACTGAGCTGCTTCTCTGAAGCTCTTTGTATTTTCTTTTGCTACATATATACATCCAAACACACAGAGAAGACTTTCTTGCCAGAATATTTTCTATGAAATACGGATTTGCGTAAGTTTTTTTTAATGAAAAACACTGTTCTCTTAACACTGAGGCGTCACTGCATCTTGAGTTCCCGATTCTGCAAGATATTTTACTCTCGGATTTCTGAACAATTTTCATTTTGTTTGTTTTTCTGTTCTGGAGTTCAATAAGTTAGCCCTGTCAAATTTGGAACATCCTTATCTTTTAGACTCAGTGCTCACTGGTTGTCTTACTTGTTAGAATTATCCCATTCGTATTCAATTCTCTTTCTGCATATATCTGAGTCACATATAACTTTTGATTTGCTCATTCAGTTGATAGTGGCCTCTCCTGCAGCATTTCATTGCTGGGAGGGATTGGTGTAAAATTCTGAATCGATGTATAATAAATACTAACTTGACTGATTACAGGATTGGTTCTAAAACTGTTCGACATATAGTTAATAGTTTATTGGTCTAACTAACTTATTCTTCTAGATGCAAAAATCTGTTAGATCTCTCTCTCACTTCTCCTTCCACCTCTCTCTATGTCCTGCAGTCAAAATGTCTGCAGTTGTCCACTCAAATGGGGTTAAAGCTTTTGCTTTACATTGTATGCTTGTAATGGGTGTATGCACATACGATATGCATGATATAGCCAGCAATCAGGTTTCATGTTGAGCTTTCATTGGCCATTTTAAGATCTAGACATTCAAGCTAGTATTCTTATGTATGAGTACGACTGAAGTTCAATAACAGTTGCACCTGGTGTCTTGAACTTATCTGCATTTGCTATTCAGTTTTGAATTTGTTCTGTCAGATTCCCTAGCAGCTTCAGGAGTTACTGGGTGCACTAGCTATTTTGTCAAACATGAAGCATAAACCTCTTGTGTTCCTGTTGTGTCAATAATCTTTTGGCTAGCCTAGGCTAATGCTAGTTTATAATAAATAAATTCATTCAGATATCACAGAGCAAAGATGTGATTCAGGGATTCATTTGCTAATCATATAGTTTTTGGGGCTAAAATATTTGTCTTATGCTCTGTGAATATTTTGGTCCAGCTCAATGCCAGAAGTTTGACTGAGCTGTGTTGAGGGACTCCTTTTGGGAAGTATCAGCTTCAGTATAGGAGACCTGAGAGAATGAAGTCATAGGGAGGCCTGTCAATTCAGCTAGCAAAATCACTGTAGTTGGGGATTATAGTTATCCTTTTCACGCACACATGTTACTCATAGAAAATATATGGGTTGTGCTAAGTTTAGGAGACTCTGATTTTACACTCTATACAATTCTCTGAAACCAATTACCAAAACTCAGTCAACTACTACAACAATTTATTTAAATAATTTCTTACAGCACTTTCTAGTACAGTGGTCAACCATAGCATCTTTTTGTCATAATTTTTTTAATAATTGGTTAGACCCAAACCAAAGGAATGTGCATGCTTTGATTTCATGTTGATTCCTTATGGACATGCAAGTACCACACTGGTCTTACAAGTAATATTGAGTGAGCGAGTGTTGATCCAACGGCAAATTGATGCCGAGCAGTGTATGAACCAAAAATAAACCTCCTTTACTTGGTCAAACGACAAGTAATGAAGGAACTAAATTAATTAGCAATTTAATTAATATATCTATAGTGGTGCTTGTAATGGTTCTGAAATTCAAGGGAGTTACACCTAGATCTATGATTTTCTCCAATACCGTAATCAGTCAATTGCTTCTTTCACGGTAACTATCTTTCGAGTTGCGTATAACCCTATCTTAACCTATTCTTTTTATGTCTGAGGATATTGCCAATGAAGATGCATAAAGCTCCAGGCCTAATTATGGTTGCATAAGGCAATTAGGTATATGTTCTTCATTAGAAGAAAAAAAAGGCAATTAGGTAGTGTGTAATATATCCTAATTGCAAATCAGTCCACCTAGTGAACTCAGTAACCTGATCTTATGCTATTTGGCTAAGTTCTAACATGTAATCTGCTAATATTTATTGATGTGACATTAATTTATTTGAGGGAGTAATGCCAGCACTCAGTATCATATCAATAAATGCTATTAATAAGCTACTGTCTCTTCTCTGGACGTGTTTCAAGTAGGTCAACTTCCGTCATCCTAGCATGCATCTTTCCTAGTTTAATAACTTTTTTCTCTTTTTTGTTCTGTCTTTTTCCTCGTTAATCAAGATATACTTCCTTGAACTCATCTTCATTGCTAGCACATCGGTACGTGTCTTTCAAATATATTCAGAATAATAACTTTTATTTGACTCGTTACTCCAGGCAACAGAGATGAGTATACGGATCAGAGAAATGGCATACCACAAGATTAAGCTTAACAAAATACTGTCAAGAATTACTGGCAAGCCTGAAGAAAAGGTGATTATTTTAGATACCGTCTCTTACTGTAAATGAATTGTTTGTGAAAGTTATATAACTCTTATAATTCTCTTTTTCCTTTCATTTTTTCCCTAGATTGAAGTGGATACAGATCGTGATAATTTCATGAATGCTTGGGAGGCTAAGGAATACGGATTGGTTGATGCTGTTATCGATGATGGCAAACCAGGATTGGTCGCACCAACTGCAGATGCCACAGCTCCGCCAAAAACACGAGTTTGGGATATGTGGAAGATTGAAGGAAGCAAGAAGGCAAAGAAAAATTTGCCTTCTGAAGAAAGGATGTTGCAAAATGGGTATGTGAGTAGTCAAGATGATGAGCAAAAGAGCAATGAACAGAAAGATGAAGCACCTACTCCTCTATAGTGTATTGGGATACGTGTAACATGTGGCCTTCAACAAATGTACTAGTCGTATTCAATTTGAGATGTCGTCGCAGGGATTAATTGTAGATTAATGCTTACTTTATATTATGCTCGAGGTCTCTTGAGCCTTCTGTTGTACCAGTGTCTATTGTTTTAAGGTTGTTTAATAGTATTTGAATTGGTATTTTGTTAAGGATTTAGTTCTATTGTTAGAAAGCAATTTGAAATGCAAATTAGCAAAATGTTATACCAATTTGTGCGAGACTCGTGTCATAATTTTTAAATTAAGCATTAACGATTAACATTTTATAAATTAATAAGCCCTCGTGATTAATGATTTTTTGGAACGAATTCCGTTCACCTAATGATTGAATGAAATATCCTATAAATTAGCCAATGAAAGAATAATTTTATCGTAATACTGTCGTAACAACTTTGCAGCAAATATATTGGTTGTATTATCAAAGATGCAATTAGTTTACATGCTATACCTAATATTTGATATTTAAAGGAAATTCTTCGAATTGGCAACCAAAGCAAATGAACGATTCTTCCTCATTGCTTTCCTCTTCAATGATAGCTTCATTAAACGCATTTACAATCCAGTAAAAGGTCAAATATAAAATGCCAGAATTAAAAAAACTAATGGACAAGAGCTTCATTACATGCATTTACAATTCAGTAATTATCTTTTCTATAATACAATCTTTATTCTTTCAGTTTCCTGCATCTGTAGATAAAAGCCAAAAATGACATAAATAGAAAGAGAATAGCAGAAAGGAAAGGTATACTGCAAAAAAGACTACAAAATAAGAGGACATGCCAACAAAGATTTAGCTTGATCCTCGGACTGCATTGTCAGTCAACTGAACCTAAAAGCAATGTAGTGGCTTCTTCTGGAATTATTTCGAACTTGGAAGCATCCACCCCGAAAACCACCAGAATACTTCAAGTTCTCAGATAGAGTTGACTGTGTCGCTGCTTTCACTGTCACTGCTGCTGCTTGCACTATCACTTCCACTTCCACTCCCGCTGCCACTCCCACTTCCACTACTGTCACTTCCACTACTACTGCTAGAACTTGAAGTATGACCCTCTTTTCCCTCTGCATTTACCTGAGCTCTAAGTTCTTCTGCAGCATTGCGGCCCTTATCCTCATCATCATCACTTACATCCACATCAGCTATCTCATCATCTGTATCGTTTTGGTGTGGGATATTAATATCAATGCCTGTTCCGAATTCTTTCACGGTGATATTCCCTCCATTGGCTGCTGTAGTATCATCCTCGTCATCATTCAGTATATCCAATTCTTCCTCCAGGTCATCATTCTTCATGTCTGGTGATGCTGTTGACTGATTTGCATGTGAAGATGGATATTCAGAAATCTTCTCACCTTTGTGTCTTGAATCTAGAAGAAAGAAGACGAAGAGTCAGCTACTAAAAAAGGCATGAATGACAGGTAAGGAATCAGAAATTTCAGGGTTTCTTTAAAAAGGAGCTCGCCTATCCCATAAATAATGCAGATTGAGACAAACCATTGAACCCCCAAAAAAAATGAACAGATAAGTGGGAGCAAAAGCTTAGCCATTAATCAATCAGAACAAATGCAAAATGATTTTCTAGGTGGAAACATATGAGATCTGCGCAGCTTAATTCAATCAAACTACTGATCAGAAAGAAAAAAAACCTCAATCAAACTATTGTGTTGTGGATGGTATGATACAACTTAGCCTATCCTAAACTGTGAGAGCCAAATGGCAGAAGACGCCAGACAACTTAAGTCCCGAAGGTATCTTCTTCTTGGTCAAGCTAGGCCCTTGAATAATTAATTCCGGCAACTTGAGTGATCTTTTATACCTTTTTCATCTCATTCTTTTTCTCCCCTGCATTTCCAATCTGTGTCTAATAACCATTTACGCTCCTTCATTGGATAGATTCAACAAAACATAAGGTAAAAACCCCTTATTCCCTATCTTTTCAGCTTAACACCACCATACAGGGCTCACTTTGAGAATACATACCTGAACTTCGAAAATCACCAACTTCAATTCGTTCCACCTCAACCTGAACAAGCATCAAACAGAAAAGTTTGAGATATTGGTCTTATAGCCAAAACTGCAAAGGATATGGAAACGGATAAACTAATCATTTTTCCCCTTTATCAGGAGGAGCAAAAATAAAATACAAAGGCTGAAATTGATATACTAAAGGCAGCTAGATATTATGGAAAAAATGAGAGGTTGATGAGACGCATCAGACAGCGACGAAGACGAAAAAGGAGTAAACGATTTTATCTGTAGTCGGTAAAATTCAAAAAATGAGATACAATGAAGAATAATGTTGCTGGCAAATACAATCATCTGAAGGCAATTCCAAGAACTAAGCTAGACAAGTTCAAGCATGATTTAAACAAGAAAATTCTGTCACTCAAGACTGCAGTTTTAAACTAATGGCTGTAAAAGTTGTTGGCAATAGGCAATGCACCCATCGCTACAGACCCCACCATTTCTTTTCATTATATTGAAACAAGTAGAATGGGCGGAGAGAAGATACCAACATGTCCAGTGATAATCACTTTGCCAAGTACTACATGTAATAAGGAAGCAGCGGCAAAGCCCCAGCATCTAACACTCCACCAAAATGTGTAACTACACCATGTGCCTAGTTATTTATTTTATTTTTTTTGACAAAGCCACGTACCCAGTTATGCAAACATACATATAACACTATTTCCTTTCTTCTGCTATGCAGAAGCATAAAACCAGTGCAAGCAAAGGTAAATTGTGGTTTCCAGCCAGACTCAGTTTAGCATTACAAAATTGTGGGGAGTCTCAACAGAAGAACTCAAGTTAGAGAAATCAATCAAGCAATATCTTTCACTGATCTAAAGAGTGGCACAAAGCAAAGGCATACAGGTTGAAGATGAGTTGAGAAATAATCATGGGAGGAGTCACTTTCATCTTGCATCAATCGTAATTAAGTTTGAAAGGACCAAAACCAGGATAAACTTGCTTCTATCTTCACTTTGAGATTGATTTAAGGGTGAAGAGAGAACATGTGCATAACTGAAACCAACCCAACGTTCCTCCAAAAGGAGTGCATTCCAGTTGGAAACTACAAATGCAACAAGGACTCTGCCACCTAAATTTGATCTATGATTGAGCAAGAGTCCTTGTTGGTCTCCAGCCAGAGAAGAATATCTCATTCAAAACTGAGAGTTGCAAAGCAGATGATGAAATGACATCTGCTGATTGGACAGAGCAGCAAAAAGAAGCCACTGCCATTGTTAATTTTGGAATGGATAGTTACAAAGTAAAATGGAGATCCACGGACTGGAGTGAGGTTTACCAAGGAAATAAAAAATGATCAATGTCAAATGTCGCGGTTCATTAGGTCCTAATTGGCATAGACTTCTGCATGTTAGCAAAATACTGGAGCAGCCATAACATGTCAGTTCTATCTGGATCAAGCTACTATTTGGACTGTGGAATATGGATAGAAGTATATAGCTGCAAATTAAGCTTATTTCATTTTATCTTTTTCAATAAACTTGTGAACAGATATCATCCATGTTACTAAGAAGGTGAGTTTATCATAATTTATCATCTAGGTAATCTCAATTAGCTTTGCCTAACTCCCTTGAAATCTTTTACCAGAGAATTAGGTAAGCAGTTTCTTCAAATGGTAAGCATAAATACAAAAAGTCAATGTATACAAATCTGCAAAAGTATCACATTGCAGTTCTAAGTAATCTAGAAGAAACTGAAAGTAAGTTTGCAAAAGAACTTACTGGTACAGCAGGAACTGCAGTCTTATTCTGAGACTGAAATTTAGCCCCTTTGGAAACTGGAGGTGAACTCGCCTCTGCAGGCATTCCAACCGGTGCAGATATCGGTGAAGGTGTAGGTGTAGGTGCACGTGCAGGTGTAGATGCAGATGCAGCTACTGCTGCCGCAGTGGATTCTCCGGGGAGTCGGTTATACCTCAACCGCTTAACTGCCGTGTGTAACCGCTCCAACCGAAATGACTCACCATCAAAGAAAAGAACAGCATCATTTTCCTTGTAATCCTCACTACTCCCATCAAAGGCGACTTTGGGTTTACCAGGCTGGTTATTTTGAAATTCAACAGAAATCTTATTGTCCTTGGTCTTGTGTAGTTTTCCGGGTTGGTTTTTATCAATTGAAGCAGGTTTAAATTCATCTGAAGATATAGAAAGGAATTGTCATTTTAACTATTCCAGCAACAACATTAGGATGGCACAAAAAAGAAGAGAATGTTAGGGGAAAGTTGTACAAATCTCGTCCTGTCATTTATTCAAATGCAAGTTAAGGACAGTATGGGCAGTTCTAATAAGGGGGTTAAAAAAATACAATAAGGACAGACATGGGATTTAAAAATGTGACATAAATCAATACTTGAACCATCTTTGCTGCTATATTAGAAGTTTTCCTTGTATCAGGGGGATTCAACAGTGTGTGTTTTATCCTATTTTCATAGTATAAGGGGATTCAAGTGAACCTCCTCTACTTGGTGTAGCTACGCCCCTAAGTATGGCCAGCTAAACAGAGTTAGCTATTCAGCATTTTCACCATGCTTGGCTAAAGATTGATCTAAGAATTTAAGTTAGTGAATACGGAGTACCGCTGCATCACTAGTCCAATTGATATTGGGAGAGAACTAAGTACATATCTCCAAATTTTAGATATACATAATGCATAAATGCGCGCACGCACAAGTTGACACTAAAGATTTCAAATTGCTGCACCTCACGTATATTTGCAACTGTTCTTGACTTGTCTTACACAAGAAGCAGCATAATAGTAATATAGGACGTATCGCAAAGAATTCAACACACTTGAAATAAAGTTATAAAATTACAGAACCTGGACATATTTATTAAAACAAGGAAGTTTGTTGCTCGTATTCATCTATGTAGATACTAGTAGAAAAAAACGTGCATAAAAAAAGGGAGAGAGGGGGAGATCAGGAGAACATACAGCGTAAAGTACAGAACTTGGAGGAAGGATGGTGGTCTTTGAAGGAAGAGCCTAGGCTCAGATTGTACCACCGATCTGGCTGTGGCGCCGTGCTTGGCTCCTCTTTGCTGTTTATGTTTGCCATTTTCAATAGCCCTAGCCGACACAATCCTCCGAAAGACGGAATATAAGGTCGGAGGAGACAATAGTGGGTGGTTTGCAACTTGCAGCTAATTTTGTGTGTGTGTGTGTGTCCGTGTGTTTGTGTAATTGTGTCCCTGTTATTTTCCCTTTTCCTTTTCTGCGAAGAGTTTCTCTATGTCGACAAGGAAGAATTACTCAATTAGGGCTCTAAGTCGAACACGCTCATCAGACTGGTCCACCAAAGGTCCTTTGGTTAAGAATTAATATGCAAAATTGTTACATACTGAATAAATATGTAATATTTTTTATAAGGATTGAATGACACATAATGTGAGTAATAAAACATGAATTATTTATTTGCCAAATAATAAAGCAAAATTGTTATAATCTATGAATTTTTATGTGGTGAATAATACTATATGAAATATTATGCAGGAATCGCATATTTTAAGGTATTTTTATCTTCAGATACTTTTAGTCGCATATTGTTGATATTAACCTACAAAGTGCCACATAAATTCATTAACTGGGGAAATTATATGCTATGTTCATCTCTTGGAAATGAGATTCGCGCAACATATTTTGAATAGAGTTGGAGAGATCTCTCAATTTCTCAAAGTTAAGATTGTACGGATAACCTAAAGCAAAAGAGTGAAGACTGAAGACTAGGAACTTATTAACCCTTAAGTTGGACGGGGAAATTTTTCTTTATATAAACAATGGACACATTTCTTCCATTCTAGACATATTTACCAATTAACATTCCACTAACTACAAGATAACCAAGCAGAATATCTCTTTGATCTGCATCTGATGCTTCTTTTAGATGATTAACTTATTGTTTATTGGTCACAGCATGTACATCTGTAACTTAGCTACCTTGACTTTCACGATTAAGGTCTATTCTTGTACTTCTCTAAATTTAGTCTTTTAATTGTGCAGCACATGAGCTTAATAGTCATGTCTTTCAATAGGAATTTCAGCTCTAACACTAATAATTTTCATATACGTATGTACTCTTATGTGCTTATTTTGGATAGGCAAAATACATAAGTTACTCTATGACATAAGTTACTATAGATCAAATTCCTGTTATCTTATACACTTAACCTTTTAAAAGTATTTCTAAGACACACTACTTTTAACAGCTGACGCGCGCGTGTTTTACACATAAAAGAGGTAGTGAAGTTAAATTTTTTGGGTCTGAATGATTATCAAAATGCCACATGTCCAACCTTCTTTATTTTTAAAAAATTTTAGAGTCATTTCAGCTACAAGGATGACATTTACTCTTTATATTCTTTACCTTCTCCTGTTTATACCACACTAATGATGATTAATACCTATAATTACACTAATATTTACACAAATAAACAATTGACAGATTGTTAAAGAAAGGATTTGATCAAGTTGGAGATGTAAGCAAGGTATTATGTGAAGATCTCAGTCGATAACATAAGCAAGTTGGCAATCGCTAGAGCTCCGATGGTTAACCGTGAAACGAACAAACGACATCAAAACTATGGGTCGCCGGAGTCTTTAATTTTCCGGCCAACATTTTAGATGAAACATAAAGGTGAGAAGAAGAGACACAAAAATAAAAAAACGATGGAGAAGCTCCGTTTTCTGTCAAATTAGGCAGAATCGGCCAAGATATGACCATTCTTCGGCGAGCTTCCTCCCGATCCGATTATCTGAAATTGATAAGGGAGTGATTTTGGCTAACCAGCCGGCAACTCCGACCGGCGTCGAGTTGTTTGGTGGCTAATAGTGGTGAGAGAGGAGTTGGGCAGCTGTTGGGTGTGAAATGAGAGGACAATGGAGGACCTATGATTTGAGGATTATTTCAGTGGATTTTAATGGAGGAAAAAATTTTAATGGAGAAGTTGACCAAGTGTAGGATAGGGAAAGATAGAGAGACGGGTTGAGGAGGGGGGTCCTTTGATTATTTTTGTTTCTTTTAAGAAAAAATATTAATCAGAGTGGAAATTAAGTATTTTATTTTTTTTCTTGAGTTATGACACATGTCAAGTCTTAATTGGTGCGTGAGATCACAGATAATTTGGCAAATTGGTCAAGAAAAAAGTAATGTGTCTTAGGCACATTTTGAAAAGGTTGAGTGTGTAAGGTAATTTTTGTCCGTAGAAAGTGTGTAATAGGGATTTGGTCTATAATTCAGGAGGTAACTTATGTATTTTGCCATTTTCCTTTTGGATATAAAATCGCTATCTACTTACAAGGCCGGCCCAACCTTATGAGTAGTAAGGCTTGTGCCTTAGGCCTCCAAAGTTACGGGCTCCATTTTTTAAGAGTAACTAATATCTATAAATGGGTGTTGCACATTAATAATGGTACGTGATGATTTAATTATTTATTTATATGAAGGAACAATAAAATTTAATTAATGAGAGAAATTTATGTTTAATAATATAACAATCATCTAAGTACCGAAAAATATTATTACATTAGCATAATTCATGAATTTAAAATAAAAGAACATCATCAAAACTTACACAAATGATCAATTTTGTCATGTTAGTTAGATAATTATGTATTATAGTTTAAAAGTATTTAATGTGATGGTATCTACACGAACACTTCTTTGTGGATAATTTTTTTTTTGTGTGTACGTTTCCTCCTAATGCTTTGGTTGCTCTGTCTTAACCAGAACTCTTGTTGTTGATCTTGATATCCCTCTTGAAAGGGCAACATACAGTTGTTTGCAATAAATATAGTCCAATATTTAGGATATTTGTCCTTGTACTTTATTTATTATATTTGCAGAACATAAACATACTAAAAATTATTTTCACACAAATTTAAAAGGATATTTTTTAGTTTCGAAAGACGAAAGTTGAATTCAGGGATAAGAATATACTTAGAAGCATATTGACCAGTATCATAATTTTTGCATGTATAACGTTATTGTCAAAACTTCTATATACTATTTGTGTGCTATTACATAAGCTATTCGGCGTGTCTAAGTTTTTCAGTAGCATGAGGTGCATATTTTTCTTCAAAATTAACCTATATACAATGGAAGATCAATTTTAACTTAGTCTATTATATATACGGTGACACTAACATACGCAAGAAATAATAAACTTGACAACAAACATGTATGGTAGAAGGTCATTTAGTATTAAAGTATTTAAGTATTCTTCTTGGCAGTAATTATTGGTATCATTTTCTACCGAGTCAAAAGCTGAAAAATATTTTATTTAACTATAAAATTTTGCAATTAACCTTTTATGTTGATCAATATATTCATTTCTGCTAGCTAAGGTATCTTTTTAATTCTATCATGCGATTTGCACAAATTGCATTTTAATCTAATGATAGAAATATTTTTCTTATTAAATGCACTAACATTACCTTTGCGATTGATAACCAAATGTTCAGGAAGAATCAAATCAGCTTTTATTGGATACTTTTCTTCGTTTTCGACACGAAGCAAGAAGACACTGAATACTAGATCTGTTCTTACTTTATATTTCTTGTCAGTTGAATCTTTTTCATTTGAAGCTAGAAGTATAACTTTGGCAAGATAGCTTTTACAGTCTCTGTTTTTGTCGATTTTAGAACTACTGGTAGTACTTGATAGAAATCACCTCCCAAACCATTAATTTTTCACCAAACGGTTCAATAATATCCAATATATCTCTAGAACTCCGGGCAATTATTTTGATTGTTTGACACTTAGCCATAAGTGCTTCATCCTATATTATCAATTTTGCTTTCCTTATAAATTTAGCACCATTTCTCCGCTTTGATATATTTGTGATGGTTATTTAAGTTGTTTGAAGAGGTATATCAAATCTAAAGTGGGTGGCCTCACAATAAAATTATTGTTGGTGTACCACTTGCTATTATTGCTAACAGTGTCATGCCTCTTAATATGATATTTGCAAGTAATGCATGACATAGAAATATTATTTCGATTCTGCCGGAGGCATTTACAAAGAATAATCTCGTTGTACCAGAGTCAGCTCTTTATAATATAGTCTTGAAAGCTTGTGCTTGATTAAGATTTAGCTTTGATTGTGCTTCCTAAGACACTTGTATAACATTTTGATTCTTAATAATATATTATTCTTTTTACTTTGTGTTCTAACACTCTTTTTATTTTAAACTTGAATAAGAATTTTACTCATATAATGAATTTAAAGAATAATTGAATTGGATTCTCTTGCTAAGTAATGAATTAAAAGATTTAATTATTTGGTTTTAACATAAAAAAGATAATTTAGTTTATGTTGATTCAGATCTTAATATTAGTTCATCTCTTGTTTTGTATATTTAATCTTAATTATAATTTTAGAGCTATTTTGATATATTAATATTTTATTTATGCTTTTATAATAATATAGGCTCTTATTTTTCTAAATGGATTTGCACAATATAATACATTCTCAAATTAAATTAGTAAAAGGACATTATAATACGTTTTCAAATTAAATTGGTAATAGAAATTTTTAAGAAGTATATCCTAAAATTAATAGGATTACATGATTAAAGATATTTACTTGTTCAATTTTATATGAATTGGATAACCCGAAAGTAATTATATTAATAGGATTCCTAAAGGTAATCATGTAGGATTCCTAACGTGTAGTATTATGTCCTAAAACTAATAGGATTATAAGGCTAATATCTAGAATTACGGTTATGTCTTATGAGTTATTATGTCTTGTCACGACCCAAGCCGGAGGGCCGCGACTGGCACCGGGGCCCTACCTGCCGAGTGCCGACCTACATCTTATCTAACCTTTCTTGTTATCCGTAAGGGCCAACGAGATCAGTATAAATGGTAGACAAGAATTCTAATCCACCAAAAATGACGGGTAATGCCATAAATATATATACCATAGCCGACAAAGCTGACATGAAAGACTATACAACAAAAGTAAATTTGCCGACCAGGCAATCCCAACTATACATGAGTCGATACCTGTCTATGAGCCTCTAAAGAACATAAGTGCTGCAAAACTTTGTCGGAACAGGGCCCCGACATACCCATAATGCCTATAACAAAAATATGCAAACCAAAACCACGGCAAGATCGGAGAACGGACCTCGCCAACACCTGCGGAACTGGCTGCCTACTGTCGTGGGGGAGCTTCGTCTACCCATCTATCAGGACCTGCAACATGATATGCAGCGCCCACAGAAGAGGACGTCAGTACGAATAAAGTACTGAGTATGTAAGACAGGAAAGCATAATGTAACAATAATGTGTATAAGGGCAGAGAATATACACCCTGTAACCTCTGAATGCCTCTGAGGGCGATGAGAATATATGTACTGTAATATCTGAGTGCCTCGAAGGGCGACTAATCATGAAATGCTTGATGTGTATATATGTATATATATCTTTTTAAAAACCATCATCATCATATACATACGCCTCCGTGGGCCTCATCATCATCATAACATACCCCGGTCATCATAAGGCTCGGTATCATCAATACCCAACTGATCAGTGGTTGCACAATAGGTGCCTGCCCGGCCGTCTATAGCGCCGCGCGGTAAAGTAAAATAACTGTCGACTATAGCGCGGCTCAGTAGAGTAAAACATATACATATATATAGTTGCACAATAGGTGCCTGCCCGGCCGACTATAGCGCGGCGCGGTAAAATAGATATTGCATGCTGGGCTCATTGGAATCACATTCTGAACCTTTTGAAGTGACGTAAGGTCGAAGAAATGACATCAACATCAATCCTCCCATAAGAGGAAAATAATCTACGTACTACTAGTCCCTAAGAGTAGAGCATCTTTGGGGCTCGTTCGATGCATATGTTTAATCAGAGTCGTGCAAAAGAAGGAAAGGGAAAGTCTCACATACCTTATATAGGCTGGCCAACTTCAATTTATGAAAAAAAAAGTTAC
>MCJB01004080.1:50710-77468 GCA_002018475.1 Nicotiana obtusifolia
AATTTCATGTCTTAAAATAAAGCTTACCTTACGGATGGATGAAATTATGGAGGAATTGTGCGTGAAAGAGCACTTTGTATCCTTCAGTGCGTTGGAACAGTGAACAATTAAGTGGAATTCCTTTACACAATTGTTGGAACAAATTGTCTCTAACAATTTCCCTCTTTTCCCAAACTATATCGTGTCTTCAACAGTATCCTAACATTCTGTGTTAAAGCCAATGTTTAATAGAGGCTAAGGCGGTGGAAATACCGTGACCAATTAATGAAAAATTCCTTTCTTAATGTTGAAGGTTCACGGTAATTTGGACATATGTAAAGTGATTTGTCCTTTAGCAAGCATCCACTAATCTTTCAATTTAAGCAAGACTTTGTCACATGCCACGTGGTACTTAGGAAGTCTCTCAGCAGATTACTACATCCACTTGATAAAGGTGAAACACTTATTCCATAAATGTTAATACTTATCCAATCTTTACTAAAAGGTTATCAACTTACAGGGTCTCGGTTCAGCCCTCGGTCTGAAGTTGGTGTCGATAATACCTCGAAAATTGACCTCGATTTTGGACCTCGATTTGGACTTCGATATTGGCCTCGATTTCGCCCTCAGTTTTGGACCCTCGGTTTCCTCATTATTTCTCAAAAGGTGCGGTATGTTACATGTTTAATATTATAAGGTTATTTTTTGTATACCGACATTGTATTCATGCTTTTATATTAATATAGATAGATAAGTTCATAGGTATTTAAAAAATAATGTTTCGTACTTTTAATATTAAAGGTAGAGTTTTTAATATAAAAGGAAAGAAAACTTTTTAAATATATAAATAAAGTATAATTTGACTTACTTAAAAATGGGTAGATAGAATAATTTTCCCAACCTTCAATTTTCCACCTTTTACTCATTCATTAAAGAATTTGCTCTCTCTTCCTTAATTTGTCCAAGTCAATCTTTCTTTTTTTTCCAATTTTTTCATATTTCATATAACCCTACATATTTTTTGTCTTTCTCATTGATATTCTTAGTTACCTTCTTTCTCCAAGATTTCATTACTCACCTGCTTTCTCCAAGATTTTACTAGTTCAAGTGTTCAGCAATACTTTTAAGTTTCCAATAGTTCTATACCTCTATTGCTTTGTAAAATCTTATGTAAAATCAACAATATCTCAAGAAATATTAAATAAGTTGGCTATATTATCAATCGAGCAAAAATTATTAGAGAAAAGTGATTATAAAAAAATTATTAACAACTTTATATCTCAAAAAGTTAGAAGAATAGATTTCAAATAAAAACATATCTTAAAACTTTCCTTTAAAAAATTACGTCTCATATTAAATATTAACTTTAGGTCCCGTATATGCTTGAGTTGTCCCTGTCTACTTAAAGCACCACATCGCAAACACGCTTAGTAAAGCACACTTGAATAAAATTGATGTGCTGCAGGGGACGTTATAATTGCCACGACACTTCATTAAAGCACCACATTGTTTGTTTGCATAGGCAAAACCCATTGGTTAGAGTGGTAGACCACGAAGTTTCTATAAAATGGAATCTAAATTTTAATTTGGTACAACCGAGCTAGCTAACCGAAATAATGGTGTTAGTTTTCAATAACTCATCTAGTTTGACTTAAAGCGCTTTTCAGTTTTCAAGCTAAGTCAGCACATTAAATATAAGTACAATCTGACTAAAAAAATAGAGTATATGATCACCGACCCTTGCTTAAAATAATCCACTAGGTCGGCTTTGATTAAAACAGCAATGTCAACCTTATGTGGATCTGAGAAAGTGTCATGTGGCAACGGTTACCAGGTAGTTTCTTTTTCCTTTTCAATCATAAATCTTGATATTCCCTTAATGCTTCATCTTATATATAAATAGCCAAGAGCTAACCAACCAAATTATGCATATTAATTCCTTCAGCAGTAGTTGAATATTATCTTCTTATCAGCCATGGAAAAAGTCATCTTTTCTTCTTGTACACTTCCATCTTTGTGTTTCTCTGATCCAAAATTGCTTCACCGGAGAATTAGATCAAAGGGTAAAATTTCTGCACGACGTAACGATTCTTGTGACTGGGATTATAGGGGGCGATTGGTGGATGAAAGCATGATTGTGTTAAGGAAAAGAGTTCATGAGATGAAGGTGATTGAGAGAAATTATGAGCCACCTGCAGAATGGATGGAATGGGAAAAGCAATATTATGCTTCTTATGATGAGGTAATATGCAATTTGGTAGGCTGTTTACAAATGCATTTGTTGAGTACAAGGCCTAGTTTGGCTCTTGGGATGTTAGTCTTCTTCATCCTCAGTGTTCCAGCTTCGACGGCCATGATTTTCTCTCATTTAGCCAGTAGCGCCCTATCGACAGTTCATCTTGGTTGATGTGTTTTAATTGTCAGACCAGGAGTAGTTGTGAATTCTAATCGGACGGCAGTACATGTACACATTTGATAAACATAGTGTAGAAATATTGGCTTTTGGTCAGATTTCATTCTCCAATAGGTATTGCAAATCTACTACATGCTTGTAATTTGTAATGTATCCAAAATTTTTTTCCATTACTAATTAAGTTTTAGTTGACAATTCTAACTCATTAATATCATCCAAGATCAAGGCAAGATTCTTCTGTTTCATTCTCTCTCTGTTCCTGCTTGCTATTTTAAATTCACGAACAGAGATATGCTCTGGCATGTCACACCTAAAAAAAGCAAACCATTCTCGGCATAACTAAAGAAAGAAAGGAACCTCAACATCATGATCATTAACAAAGTAATCGTCAGTTCATAACATTCTAGGATTATTGACTCTAAGAATCCTAGAAGATAAGTGAACTATATATATTTGAAGGAAATGAAATGATCCTTTTGAGGCTATCGCATAAATGAGATATTAGAACGCTAATGTTAATATTGCAAATGAATGAAAAGAAAATGGTCCAATGTAACAAATGTTGTTCCTACTTACAAGAAAATGGTCCAATGTAACAAACGTCGTTCCTACTTACGAGAATCTGATGTTTGGGAAAGTTCAGTCAGCTTACCTTCCATTAACAGTGGGTTAACCAAAACAGAAGAGGCTTTATATATACAAATGCTATAGTAACCCCCAAAGAACTCCAGCTAATTAGGCTAACCATGTAAATAACCACTCACTTATACTAGCAACTATTACTAGGATTCGCCTCAGTGTTCGCTATACATCTAAATTCACATAGTGTAAGGCCCATTAAAGAGGAATACTTTCTATTAAATTATTTTCATTTCAAAGATTCAAAATCGAAATATCTCATTAAAAATTAAGAAATCTTATTCATCCCACCACAATGTTCAGTAGTGCTAGAATAATCATTTACCTAATAATAATTTATGGATTTGTGTGAAAAGAGGCTGGGGTCGTGGAGAAAATAGAAATAGAGTAAGACTTTGTCATCCTTATCAAATATATTTTCCCACCTTTTAATTTGTTCATGAACCTTAACTATTGTTTTGTCCATTCCGTCAAATCCAAACTCCTTTCTATATGTCTCTTCCTCTTCCTTGTATATATGCTTCGTTTAACAAAATTGGAAGACCATTGTATTAAATCATCTCCAATCTTGCACTAAATATTATATAAAATCTTATTTTAGTATAGTGTTTTGGTATTCCAATTCAATTTTATTTTAGTGTGTGAATAGTGTTACACCATGTAAATAGTGCTACACCATATTTGATGTATTAGACCATCTCCGACCTTACCATCCATTAAATATATATATATATATATATATATTATTATGAAGTACTTTTAATTTTGATAATTATAAATTTTACTTTTTTCATTGAGATCCCTAATATACCTAATTAGTTTTTATATAATATCTTTATAATATTAATTTTACATTTTAAAGTTGGTGTATAATTTTTATAAATTAATTTTCGTATATATTATTTTTATATAAAATTGTAAGTTAATTTTATTATAAGTTATAAATTTTATAAAAAAAATATAACCATCATAAAAATAAAAAGTGCAAATATAAAATATAATATGTTGTAAATAAATAACACAATGTTCATTAAATACATAAAAATAAATTAGCGGCTGAAATAGATTAAAATTGAAAATACATTAAATAACATAATAATTTAAAAAATTATAACAATAATTTAGTACTCTGGTAGGTCGATTTCAGATCCACCAATATCATCAAAATATTGAGTGTGTGAGGCAGAGGATTGTTATGGTTGTGGCTGTTGAAATTTGTTGACTTCTTTTGTCCATTATTTATTTTTGTTCTTGTCGAATAAATTCACGAATATTTGGATCATCAATAGAATCTAAATTCGACAATAATATTTTATTTTTTTCTTCAAATTCTTTTAGTTTTAAAGCTCTATCTTTTATCTACATATCTCGCTACCTGTTTGCACTTAATTTTGCCAACAACTCAACAAGCCGATTATTTTCTAATTGGACCAATTTCATAGCAGATGAAAAACCTTTATTGATTTTTCTCATTCACTTTTGCTTTCTTCATCCCAATAGGTCGTTCTAATGATGTGGAATCACTTGCAGCATCTTTATTCAAATTTAGTGAAAATGATGATAAGTTAGGAAATAATACTATAGGTAAATCAGGAGTAGGAATTTTAGACTCCGATCATATATAAGAAGAGCCTTGCTTTCGAACTTTTTTTCTTCCAGCATCGACATCTTTAAACTTCTCAAAATCCTTCAACATATCCCACACATGATCAAATTTAAAATCTTTTTATTAGTTCGGATCTTGCATAAGTAAACATTTTGCTTGATTAATCTGCAATATTTTTAAAAAAATTAAAGGAAAACTATAAGTATATACAAATAAAGTATAAGAATTACAAAATAAATATTCACAGAATCTTTATCTGAAGCACCTAGGATGTAAATTTTCAACTTGACGTATACAACCATTAAATTTTCTTATAGCCTTTTCTTTAACTTGAATTCGAGATTGCACCGATCTTCTGTTGAGATCACTAATAGCTAACGATGTTATAAGGCTTCTTCACATTGGTGAGCATCGTGGTTTTCCAAGAATACTAGGTAGTCTAGATTGCATGCATTGGAGATGAAAAAAATTATCCAACAACTTGGGCTAGATAATATGCAGGTCGTAGTGGATCCCCAACAATTATTCTTAAAGTTGTAGTTGATTATGCATGCATATTTTGGTATGCCCGGCAACAATAATAACATTAATATTTTAGACTCATCACATTTTTTTTTAATCTTGCTAAAGGTTATTGCTCCTCCCGCCCATTATGTTATTCAAGAAAAAGAATATGATGTGGGTTATTATTTAGTTGATAGTATTGTTTGGATTAAATTCAATTGGCTTAAATAGTTAATTTGAACTTTACAAATTAAATTAGTCCATTTTATTATTTTCAAGCCCAAGGTCCCTGTTATCTTAAGGCCCAAACTCATGCGACGTATCAAGTGACATGGCATGTCCAGTCAAACTCAAAGCCAACAAGATGACGCCACGTGTTAAATGATGTGACAATCCCAGTCAAAAATAATGACCAATCAAGAGTAGCCAAGTGTCCAAAATGACATGTCTGGCTAATAACAATCAAGCTTATCACATAGCTTATGTGATAAGTTTGATGACTCACATGCAATCAGAATCAAACAAGAAAGTTCATATGTAGCTTGAATGTCCATCCTCTACCACTATAAATAAAGGGGTTACATAACTCTCTAGGGAGGATTCGGAGTTGGAGAAGTGCATTCCACAATTGGTGAAGACATCCACAAACAGAGAGATCAATCATCAAGTGCAAAGTTCTTCAACAAAGGAGTGATCAACAGAGTTCTTCCCAGAGATCACCCGAAACAACAAAGTACTGCTCGACGTTCTTGGCGATTAAATACATCACAGGGAGGTCTGCATCGTCCTACATTCGAGAAAGACGCTTCTCAAGCCCTCGAATCACGGAAAAATTCAGAGAGGAGAATCAAGGGATACATAGAATTGTATTCACAAATATTCATCAATAAAATCTCTTTTTCTTCATATTATTTTTGTTGCAGTTTATTTTTTCGTACTACAAAAAATTTATAGCGAACAAGTATATATCCAAAATGATCTACTGTTGCAAACTATTCGTGAGCCACGTTCTTAAAGAAGAAATATTTCGCAATGAAACAAGAATCATGTCGAAAAGATGTTGAACGTGCATTCGGAGTTTTGCAATCTTGTTTTACAATTATTGCAGGGGCATCACGTTTTTGGAGAAAAGAAGTGCTACATGATATATTAACGATATGTTTTATACTGCACAGCATGATAATCGAGGATGAGTGTGATCTTAATGTACCAATTCAAGATGCTTGGGAATGTCTAACTCCAACAGTAGAAACGATTGTAGATGAAAATTAACAATTTGAATAATTTTTAGCTCGACACAAAAAATAAGGATAAAGATGCTCATTTTGCACTTTGTAATGCATTAATAGAGCATTTATAGGGGCAATATATTAATCCTGGAAGTTATTTATGTAGAAATCAAAATAAATTTTACCATAATGTAATAGTTATTTAATTATATTTTATAAATAATTTCATTTTTATTTGAATTGTCTATTAATATTTATAATGTATAATATTTTCTTATAATTTATATTATTTAAAAATTTATAATATAAAATAATTTTATATTAAATGGTTATATAAGAAAGGAATATGAACTATATGGGATGAATATGTTAAAAAAAAAAAAAAAGGAATTATTTTATGAAATAAAAAAATATAATTTAAATAAAAAATAATATAATATAGAAGAGAGAGAAAGAATATTTTTTTTTGGAGTAAAAAATAATGTATTAATGGGTTGGAGTTATTTTCGCCGTTTGACTATTTATACCATTTTAATATAAAAAATGGAAATGCCCCTAGGATGATTTTAATTATCGCACATTTTAGTGTCTAGAAGCATACTTTTGTGGTCATACAATAAGGTTGAAATTATTATTAAGCAGTTAAAAGTTTCTAGAAGCATGTCTTCCTTGGCTCATTCTCGTACTTAGGCTTTGGACCAGACAAAACCAAAATGACCATTTCCTCATAAGTCATAGAAACATACACTTGATTAGCAGGTCATGTCCATTTCTATTGCGGCTACCACACGCAATAGAGTGCCACGAAATTTCATCACTACTCTCATAAGAATCCTTTATAGTGGTACTACACAAATTCAATTACAACGAAAGTACCCTACACGTATGAAAAAAGAAATAATTCCAAAAGAAAGAGGGAATAGAAAAAATACAAGAGATAAGTACTTGAGTTTTAAAAAAATTAGCAAAACGAGTTTCAACGCAACTAGTGAAAAATGAAAATTTCAATCTCGTATAATAAGCAAGACACAATTGTTAAGATCATAAGCATCGTATGTGCATTTTATTCTCTCAAAGTTCTTAGATCTAGAATAGTTCTTCTATTGAGCGTTTACTAGGGAGTTGTGACCAAGAAAACAGGACAAGAACATGACTAGGAAAGTTGTCTAGTTTAATTTCTTCCGACCCAATAAATACTTTCCTCAATTATACTTTGACGAAAATGTATCTGCCCGATTCTTTTCTTTTCCTGGTAAACCCACTATTGGTATATTCCTCACGTTCAGCCTTCGTAAGATTTGAGCTTATTTGACTTCTCCCTCTAAAGCAACTTTCTCTCACTACAAATCTTCTTGCTTTTGTCGTCTTTGCTCGTTCTATCAAGTCTAACGAAATATTCATGAATTTAAGGTTGCATGTACAAGCAATCAACCCATTTCCTATCGTAAAAATATTTCCACAGTCATTAATAAATATTACGTGATTACTTGATAAAAATAGTAACGTAATACTTAGTAACTAGGTTCATGCTTAAATTGCACAAATAATATAATGTTTAAAAACTCTATGCAGCTTTCACTCTAAACAATCAAATCAAACCCCCAGTTTAATTCCCAACCCTTCAACTACAAGACAGACTTGGGACAAATAATCCACATAACTTCTCCTTAATTATCTATGAAGTTCCTGTGTCCGTCCCTTTCTTGCGGCTACGCGCATTGCGCCGACGACGCAGTTTCGGAACCTTCACTTCTAAGACAAAGTAATTTCCACGCGTAACGCAACAGCTTTTTCCTCGCCTCGCCCTCTATATATTCTTCACAATCCACGACGCACCCTCCATAGATGATATACAAATCACAAGATTTCATCAACAATTACAATTCCAATCATATTCCAGTAACAATAACAACTACGACTCAATCTCAATTAAGCAGTACACAGAAGTTATATTTTTATTTCTCCCGGGAATAATTGGAAATGAATTCGTTGATCTCTTGTTCTAGGCTTCTAAGTTCAAGTAACTCTTTGTGGATGACTCCTCCTTCAATCTCAACCTGTATCAAACTAAAGGCGCGGAGGCAAGTGGTGAATGCGAGATTCCAACATAATCAAGGTGAAAGCAAGCTTGTGGATGAAAACATGATTGTTCTTCGAATACGTATTAAAGAGATGAAATTGCTAGAAGCTGGCAAAATAGGACCACCTTCAAACTGGATGAGATGGGAGAAGAAGTTTTTTGCGCATTACAACGAGGACGTTTATGAAGCTATAGGGTTGATACAGATGTATTTGATGGAGACTAGGCCAGCTTTGGCTCTAGGGATGTTGGCGCTGCTTTGTTTAAGTGTGCCCTTCTCAACTTATGTTTTGATCCTCCATGCCATGGACATGACCAAGAGTTTATTCTTTCACGTTTAATGTTTACTAATTAAAAACGAGAAGTAATCTAGTGTTTCCTTTGCCGAGTACTTGATCTTTTCATGTTTTAAATGACAGTCTTAAAATAAAATGCACCAATGGTCTAATGGTAGAACGTATCCTGCCACAGTATAAATTGACCGACTATTGTTTGGTGCATTTTTTAATTATATAATTAAAAATATTGACCGACTTCGATTCATTTTTTCGATAATTTTTCTTTTTATGAATTTTAATTGATCGATTAAAATAGGTCGGAAAATAGAATGAATGATATGTATGTTAATTTTTTTTTACATATATGTACATAGTTCGAAACAATTTGAGTCTGTAGCCAAATCGTTGGACACACAGAATCCGCATGCTGACTCTATGAACTTCTCAACTTTGCACCAAATTGTTGGGTAATGCACTTCGGAAAAAATCAGGAAACCCCAGGATTTCCCGCACAAATATTAAATTTCTTTTTCGCACTTTGTAGCAGCTAAATAATCTCCAGTAGCCAAATTTCACGTCCTATATTCGTTATTTCCTTTCAACTTATAAAGTAAGTCAATTAATCATTTCCCTTCTTGTCAAAGAGAAAGAACTAAATCAAAAGAGATTGATAGTATAAAACTTTTCTTACACTATCATGTCACTAAAAGGTTACTAATTATTTACGAGGTGATCACGCCCAATTCTAGTCCTAAAAAGAATAAGTGGTCGCTGTAAATATAATCCGGTTCAAAAATTCGGAATCGAATCCCACAAAGAACTAAGACTTAGCTACAACTATTCACTATCACTAAAAAGACAAAATCGAACAATTCCTAAGTTATAAATATTAAGATTCTTATATCTATTTAACTAATAAATTAAAGTAGTAGATTAACAACTACAAATACTAAGGATTGGAGAAAAGATTAAGGAGGTCTAGAGTAATGATTTCCCTAATTGTCGGATCCTTCCTGCTATGTCTTCTATAATTTCGCCTAAGTTTTCTCTACCGATCATGAGTACTTTGGGTGTTATAGTTCTCTCTCGAGCAACTACCACAATTTACTAGACATATTTTCTCGAACTACGCTAGCTGGCACTAATTTACTGCTCACTATGATCGCACCAAGGTTTCGTTATCTCTAATCCCACCTTTAAACCCTCCGTATTGATCTCTCACATACGTTAGGAGTGATGTTGTTCAACAACTACCTAAATATGTACCCGCTCTCAAGCAATACACACTAAATAGGCACAGTCAATTGATGGCCATTCAATCAACAATAATAAACACGTAGTTGAACAAGTAGAGAAATCCAACGGCTCAATTATATAAAAACATAACAAGAATTTATCTTACAAAAGATTCCAGCAAAAACCTAGTTAAAATTAGCTATTCATATTCATGCTAACAATCATGATAATAGTTAAAAGCATTAAAATGCAGATTAAGGAAGAACGAAAGAGAAAACTCTTGTGATTCGTTGCTTCCCAGTGTTCTCGTAGTCTTTTGCCTCTCCAATAATGTCTCTCCCTTAAGAAATAGGTTTAGAATCCTTTTTATACATGTTGGGGTGTGTAGGGTCGAAACTACCAAGTCCTACCGAATTAGGACGAAATTCGTCCTTAGCCGTCTCGCTTGCCACCTGGCGCCAACCTGGATACCGAAATTTTTCACTTACGTGCTATTCTGCCATTGGCGTTTTCGTTGGTGCCTGGCGCCAACCTGGGCACCAAAACATACTCCCTCCAGCTTCTTTTGTTTTTTACTTCACTTTGCATGCAAGCTTGCCAAATCACCTCAAATTGACTCCTACACATATAAACACCATTATTAAACTCGAGTCACAAATATTTACATCAAAATTAATAAGATTGAGGTATAATGCAAGACAAATTACATGCAAACATATAAAATTTTAGCCTAATATTACCACCCCACACTTAAGCTCTTGCTCGTCCTTGTAACCTAAAACCTTGCTAACCAAACAATGCACGCAAGACATCATACAATGGAGGAACCTTTGACAATTCAACACACAACACTTATGACCATGGTTGATATCAACAATTAAGCCCTTGCATACGCATTCATAGCTTTTCCAACTTTCAAATGCTGGAATATTAGTGACCGATTAAAAACACTCAAACAACCTGCCCATAACCACCCAACCTCAAAGACCGACTCGTCACCAATAAGCACTCTCAAGTGGTGCACTCACCCAACAAGAGATGTTTAATAACGTCACATATCTGTCATGGAATCATGTGCCTCACCAAAGAATAAGAGGGTATTTCTTCCACACATTCAAATATGCATTCAAATATAATTGAAGGATATCACATATATGAACAAAGAATCACTCGCTCTCACAAAGAATTTCATGTGCACTCCGTAGTTGTACCATAGGCTTGCCCGTAGCGTATATCTCCACTAATCTAAGCTCGCACAGTCTAAGATCAATTAGGTCTTTACTGGTTGTAATGTAAGCTAAGGGACGGGTAGGATATATATTGGGTATAGTGGCTAACCCTCCTAAGCACTTTAATACACTATATTAACTTTTAAACGCACACTCTTTATGACCAATTCAAGTAATGCCACGAAACTGTATACAACTTGGCCCCATCTTCTTTAAGCATATCTATACACTCACTAGCCCGGATCACAATGAATAGGAGGTGTATTTTCTTTATACTTATTTTTCTCTTTCTTGTATTTTCGTTGCTTTTTTTTCTTTTTTTCTTTTTTTTTTCCTTCAACACTCTCCATAAATTTAGGTTGCCCGTCTAATGATCTTCCAAAACATACATGCACCTTTTTGGTTTTCTATGGTTCCACTCAAAAGTTACCCCAACTCTCACCTTACTCTTCTAGCGACTTAAGTGCTTTCAAAGGTAAAGGTTCGAAAAGATTTAATTAAGAACAAAATGGGAATCAGCTTGTAATGTGGGTGCCAAAGAAAAAGCTTATAGGCTCAAATGGGCTACCTAAGGATATTATATTTATGGTGGCATAAAATCTCAATGGACAATCAAAGAAACGCATACATCATGGTCTGGACTCACAAAACTTACTTATTTCGCTTCGACTAACACATAGGGCAAGTTCTAGACAAACACAGGATAGCACAGAATGTGATCAAAACCTCACATCACACAATGCACATGACCCAAGTCAGGACGGTTTCATTCCAACTCTCAAGTTTAAGCAAGTAATCACAAAGTCAAGAAGTATTAAGCAATAAAGCACTACATGAACAATGAGTCAAGTAATTGAGAGAAAGCGACACAGACAGGCTATTCTATCTTTTACGGCATCAATTTTTATTAAAACATGTTAGGAAGGTAATTTGCATGCTAGGCCTAACTATGCTAGCATCAAACAGGTCAAAAGGCACATAAGAGCACTCAAATTTTCTTTCCTCAATTTCCTAAAAATAAAAATTACCTAGTTCAAGTTACATCCACTGGAAAAGAAACCAAAAGAAAAATCAAGAAAGATTATTATCTACCTACGACTAAATAAAAAAAAATATTTTTGAATTTTTTCATTGGACCTTAATCCCTCATGAAAGCTATCCAAGAGATCCATCGTCAAGAAAGGTCCCTTTTTTTTTAAAGTTAAACTAATACAACTAAAATATCGTAGAAAACCACCCAAATAATCTCCTCACCCCATACTTAAAATTGTGCATTGTCCGCAATACACACCATAAATAACAAGAGGGTGAAATAAACTCCCTGGTAGACCAAAGGCCGAAGCATCAGCGGCTCATGGGATACTCAGACTTCTCCCTAGCATGGTCCTTCGTGCGGGTACCTTACACTTAGTTCCAACCATCTAGTTTGCTTTTGCTTCCTTCCAATGGCTTTCCTTTCCATGATCCTATAAAATAAAAATAAAAAACTACACTATAAAAATAACACAATTAATAAAAAATAAAAATAAAAATAAAAAATAAAAAAGCAATAAAGTTGAGTTGCCTCCTAACAAACGCCTAATTTAACTTCGGGGCACGACATAAATTATTTTCTGCCTCCACTTTGAACTTATGAATTGGACCCCAAGTTTTGATTTTGCTCTATGATCATGCTCTTGGGGTAGTGTAAAGCCTTGAAAACCAAAAATTAAATAATTCCTTATGCACTTTTTGGCTTTAAGCTAAGGAGTATCACCTTGCCTAGACGGCCTCGAAAATTTCAAAATATATGGCTCGTCTACCTCTTCCCTTGTCTCCTTTCTACGCTCGTAAGGATCCATTCTCATTTCACCATCCGAATACAATGTAGAGAAGTATTTGGAATGAGGCCCAACACGCTCAAATAAATGAACTTCGAGATGTTCAACATCCTCTACCCCAATGACACTAGAATCAACTAAATTTGTATCTTCAGTGTCCTTGGCTGACTCTAGTGTTACTTCTTCAACATCGGCATCCTCAAATTCTAGTTGGATAGATTGTTGGTGTTCTACTCTGACCTCCTCCGTTAGCACCTCAATTTCAGTATCTAATTCATGCTCTTCTTGGCTACTATCCCCAATATTGGCTTGTTGAGCATTAAATGCTTCAACCAATTGACTCACTTGTGCCTCCAGACTGCGAATAGTAGCATCTTGCCTTTGTATGTGCAGTTGTTTCTCATTATTTTGTTCCACAAGGCACCTTAGCATATCCTTGATCTTTTTCAGGTCATCATCCCTGGGTTCTTTGTTCCTGTTAACATCATTAGAAAAAGTAGAACTATCATAGTAAGGGGTAGGAGAGGATAAGAAATATAAGCACAACCATGAAACTGGCCATCTTGACCACCACACATATCACACACATTCCACGCATAAGATTGAGTTGGGGCACATAACTCGCTCTTAAGAATATTTTGATAATTTTGCCATGGGTGATTTCTTCCACAATATGCATAAGGAGGATCAAAAGTAGAATTACCAACATCAAAACTCTCAAAATTTCAAGATGCCATGTATCTCAAATAAAAAAATAAAAATTTAAAAAAATAAAATAAAATAAAAGCTCAAGCTTGACACCAAGCAATATTTACAGCTACAGCTACAGCTACACCGTTAGTTCCCTGGCAATGGCGCTAAAATTTGATCATGCCCAACTCTAGTCCTAAAAAGGATAAGTGGTCGCTGCAAATATAATCCGGTTTAAAAGTCCGGAGTCGAATCCTACAGAGAACTAAGGTTTAGCTACAACTGTTCACTATCACTAATAAGACAAGATCGAACAATTCCTATGCTATAAATATTAAGATTCTTATATCTAATTAACTAATAAATTAAAGTAGTAGATTATACTAAGGGTTGAACAAAAGATTAAGGAGGTATAGAGTTATGATTTTCTCAATTGTCGGAATCATTCCCGCTATGTCTTCTATTATTTCGCCTAAGTTTTTTCTACCGATCGTGAGTACTTTGGGTGTCGCAGTTCTCTCTCGAGCAACTACCACAATTTGCTAGATATATTCTCTCGAACTACGCTAGCTGGCACTAATTTACCGCTCGCTATGATCGCACCAAGGTTTCGTTATCTCTAATACCGCCTTTAAACCCTCCGTATTGATCTCTCACATACTTTAGGAGTGATGTTGTTCAACAACTACCTAAATATGTACCCTCTCTCAAGCAATACACACTAAATAAGCACAGTCAATTGATGACATTCAATCAACAATAATAAATACGTAGTTGAAGAAGTAGAGAAATCAAACGGCTCAGTTATATAAAAACATAACAAGAATTTATCCTACAAAAGATTCCATCAAAATCCTAATTAACAAATTAGCTATTCATAGTCATGCTAACAATCATGATAATAATTGAAAGCATTAAAATACAGATTAAGGAAGAACGGAAGAGAAAACTCTTGTGATTCATTGCTTCCAAGTGTTCTTGTAGCCTTTTGCCTCTCCAATAATGTCTCTCCCTTAAGAAATAGGTTTAGAATCCTTTTTATACATGTTGGGGGTGTGTAGGGTCGAAACTACCAAGTCCTGACCGAATTAAGACGAAATTCGCCCTTAGCCGTCTCGCTTGGCGCCTGGCGCCAACCTGGACACCGAATTTTTTCCACTTCTGTGCTATTCTGCAACTGGGCATCAAAATCATACTCTCTCCAACTACTTCTGCTTTTTACTTCACTTTGCATACAAGCTTGCCAAATCACTTCAAATTGACTCCTACACATATAAATACCATTACTAAGCTCGAGTCACAAATATTTATACCAAAGTTAACAAAATTAAAGTATAATGCACAACAAATTACATGCAAAAATATGAATTTTTGACCTAACATCAGTAGGTAACAAATCATAATACGTATGATACTGGATGTATTGGCCTAACATCAGTAGGTAACTATATGAGGTTGAATTCGATCGCTTGCATAGGGAATATCAGGTTCGAATTCGTACGGCTGGTGTCGATTAGAATCACTGCTCGATAGGCCAGGATCAAGACATCAAGGAATGAAGGTCGAGACTGGACATCATCGGAACTGAACTCGAAGCCATGGTGACCGAGACGAGATCGTTGAGGTAGATTAGGGTAAAACGCCCTAGGGTAAAATTAGTAGATTTGCATAACAGAAGGACCAGAAATCCCGTGATGCATAAGTATCTCGGTGGGAATCACGGTAGAAATCAGCAAAGACGTTGAAGTCAGTAATTCAAGAGATATTTTTACCTTGTAGATAGATTTTTTACCTTGTATAAGACTCATTCCCCTCCCTATATAAAGGGGAGCATAATTGTAAAAGGCATCAGAACAACGATCAATATACAAAAAATACAGTCTGCTCTAATTATTTTCTTTATCCATTTGCTTCATATTTGTTTATCTTAGAGAATTCTATCAAGATCAAGCTATTCTAGATCTGTGGTTTGCATTCTTTCTCAATTTACTTACTGAATTTAGTCTTTATCCTTATTTATCTTTTATTTGTATCAAACCAAGTCACGTGTCCTTAAAACCGCATACAAATTTAATTGTTATCCGAAGCTAAAGATAAACAGTAACAAATCATAATACGTATGATACTGGAAAGTATCGTTTCACGTTAAGAAGGAAAATTTTGAAAAGCCATTTTCACCCGACGTCTCTACTCTTTAGCAAAGTTCATATTTCACGTTCCTAGTACGGACCATCGAAATTACACTGATGGTTTACATACAAAGTGTATTAGAGTGTGTATATATATATATATATCTTAAACTCATATCAAAATTAGAGTGTGTTAACTTCCATGGTAGGACCGGTTACATGCTAAATCCACTGGTTGTCAAAGTCTCATCGTCAAAATAGCATGAGTTAGTCAGTTTTTAGACTGGTAATTAAAAAATAGCAAGCGTTTGTAAAGTCATTGAAAATTAACTATTATTTTGCTGTAACAACGAAAGTTCCAGCATAATATACTGAAGATTGGAGCACCTGTGTATGAACTTCCAGCATATTATGTTGGAACTCCAGCACACGGAAAGTTCCAGCATAATATACTGGAGATTGGAGCACCTGTGTATGAACTTCCAGCATATTAGGTTGGAACTCCAGCACATTATGAAATTCACATGTAAAAAATTCGAACTCCAGCATATTATGCTGGAATATTTTTCGGATTTTGAATAGTACTTTTGTTCAGATTTATCTTTACATGAAAAGTGCCTAAATTTCATTTACTTTTGAAACTGTGATTATTTTTCAATTACTTCGTAAATACTGCTATTTTTGAATTTCACACAGTCTAAGTTGTACCCTAGTCCAATAATATCTTAAGTATAACTCATAGGAGTAATAATTATTTAGGAATCTTTATGAAAATAGTCGGTAAGATGCACTATTTATTTTTTCTAGCCGGTATATATATAAATTAAATACTAATTATATATATTAATATACTAAACGTTTAGTGGCGATTTTTCTGGTCGCCTCTAATATGATCATATCTACTGAAATTCTCCTCCATCTCAAAAAGAATAGACCGGTTCGGAGCATGAGGGCATAGTACCCTCTCAGAGAAAAATCCCCTTTATGTTAGGGAAGCCGCAGGACAAAGATTCTTGATTCTTAAGATTAAGTTTACATATTTGATTCTGTAATTAAAAATATTCTTAAAATGTTCGAAGAAGGAATTGTTCGACTCTCGTTGTAGTAATTATATCATATAAAATGGTAAAGATGGAGTAATATGAAATTAAAATAGTGTTAGTAGATATTAGTTTCAAAAAGTACCCACTAGAAGGCTTGCTATTTTCTCCATTTACAGGGTAAATTCGAAGATTGGGAGGTATTTGGGCGTTGACAAAATCCCAGTAGAAAGCTTGCTAGTTTCACCATTACAACTAGGAACATGCTTATCTCTGGGAAATGATAGTAGTCATTAGATTTCACTACCTAGGGGTACCTTTTGTCCTATTTCAAACTTCAATGGTGTTTTTATACTACTAGTTATTGAGGTCCCAGGGGTTATATAGCTGCTCAGTGTTATTATTATTGCTTTTTGCATTAAGCCCCCCTTTGATCATAGATTTTGTCAAGTTTTTTTTCAAAAAATTTTGACAAAACATATTTGTTTATAGATTTTATCCACGTTTTGGAAGATATTGAAAACAAAATTCCCAAATTCCAAAACTAGCTTTAGACTTGTTTTTGGCCCAAAATATCACTGTTGGGTTTTTTTAACAATTTCAAAAATTATCCCAAATTTTTATATTTTATAAAAAACTCCATCATCTATTATGGCCCAACTAACCACCAACTAATTACTATCATTTTCTTTTGGACTGATGGATCTTGTAATATTATTGCATTGACGAATTATAGTGGCTAGTAATTGTGTTATTGGCACTTGTATTAAAATATCATGTTATGATTTTAGGATAGTGTATTATGTAGTTCATTACAAAAATGATAATTTTGTGCCAAACTTATCTATGTTCAAGACTATAGTTTGTGATAATGATAATGAATGACATCGATGAAGATTCTGCATATACAAGATTAGCAAGTTTTTTTGTTTGGTATTGTTGGATATTTTTGATAATTTTAGAACATTCAAATAAAAAAAAGTAAAATATGTTTTGAAAAATTATGTCCAAACAGATTTTCATTTTCAAACCAAACTTCACCCAAATCAAATTTTTTAAAACAAATTTAAAAATCTAAGGCCAAAACTCTTTGGCATTTTATCCTCAATACTTTGATTTGTTGGTACTTTGATGTTTATTAACATAATCCTTTGGCAACATCTTAAAATCATTCTTGATCTTTACGCATAAAAAAAATAATGGTCAGCCCTCTCATTGAAAGTCAAATGAGTAGCAGACAATTTAGTTGTACTTATTTATGTTTTTGTTTGCAGCCGGGATATATACTCCTTGTATGACCGAATTATTCGGCCTGCTGACGTTGGTGTGACTGTAGCCGTGGAGAGTACAGAGGCCAATGCCAATTAAAGTGCCAACGCTTAAATGGATGGCTCACTACCGAGACTAAAAGAGCTTTAGAGTTATCTCTGACAAACTTCTTGCTGTTTAAACTCAAATCATTTTGTTCTATAGGCGATTTGAGTTTTAGATTCTCCTTCCATTGTGCAGATGGTAAGCTACAGATTCACACTTCTTGGTTTGTCATTAATAGTGTGTTGTGTTAAATTGAAATTATGAAATCTCTCCGAAGGTCTATTGAAAATAACATCTATATCCACAAAGGCAAAAGTAAAATGTGACAGATCTCACTTGTAGAATCACACTGAATATATTATCGTCGTTGAAATCTCTCTCACTCATATGACATTCTTATTACTGGCTGGAGCACTTTCCCTCTCCAAGAAAAAACCAAACAAGTGGCTCAATTAAAATTTGAGTGAAGGAAAGAAGGAGGAGAGGCTTGTGGTGGAGTTTAAGTCTAACAGTGTGATTGATTAGAAGTCATCTTCTAAGAGAAAATGATCAAAATGGCCATTAGGGTATAGGGATTGGACCATTTTCAATCATTTTCTCCATATTCTAACATGATTTTCTTTTGGGTTCAGATTGAATCAGCTCAATGTACAGGCATGGGAAAATCTATCAAAAAATTGCTTAGTTTAAAAGGGTTTAGTAGGTCATCAACTCAACCTGCTCAATTTAAAATCACTTATTTATCTATTTGTTTATTTTTTTTCCTAATTCATAGCCATAAACTAAACTCTGTTAGCGAATTGATTTGAGCTAGTAATAAAGCTACCTATTTTACTTCTTTTAAAATTTAGGCGGATTGTACAAATTACAGTACATATGTAAATGTAATATTCATATATACCTAGTTAATATTTTGACTAAGATGCTCGAAAGAACACGCTATAAAAAGTGGGCCAATGAAATATCTTGACTATAAATACTTGCGAGGATTTCTTTTGGTATTGTTTCAGTTTGCATGTCACTCTTAGACTTAATTCTTTTTATCACCCTCATTGAATTGCCAATATGTACAATAAACTTGTAGTTGTAGATAGCGTGCCTTTCAAGGGGTAAAGTATACCTTCACTAATACTAAATGAAGATAATTAAACAAATTTGGACATCTCACCTAACTCATATAACGAGACAAACGCTGAGGAAATGTATGTGAAATTTCCTTTAAATTGTATATTTTCATGGGGTCATGCCATGTGGGCCTGTGGTGCTGTATATTCCACTTAATTAATTTAGTTCCATTAGTGGATTCAAGATGCTTTTGAGTGATCATATTGACCATAATTGATGTGATTTGTCAAACTTTCACATGGATTAGATGCCACTATTACCTTATATTTATATGTGAAAGATACGATATTACTCATTCATAAAACATAAATAATTCGATCGTGATTGTTAG
This sequence comes from Nicotiana obtusifolia, assembly GCA_002018475.1. Lineage (NCBI taxonomy): Eukaryota > Viridiplantae > Streptophyta > Magnoliopsida > Solanales > Solanaceae > Nicotiana > Nicotiana obtusifolia. Next base: position 70,353 of record MCJB01004080.1, read on the forward strand.
TAGTGATTAATTTTCTGAACGCTGTTAAATAATTCAATTGAAATTGATTAGCTAGGTAGGACAGGCTTAGCAATCTTATTCAAAATAATACTAAACAGTTATTTCCCACTCAATTACCTCTACAAAATTTCAGATTTAACTTGGGGCGTTGGAGGTAAACTAGTACAACTTGGTTAATTCTTACTTGGCTTACCTTCCATTATTAAACACCTACTCGCAGTGAATCCTGCTGAATAAATGTGTCTATGTTCTCGGGAAAAAAAAACAAAAAAAAATATATACTAGTAGATAATAAATAAATAAACGTGTCCATGTGCTCCAAATTGGTTCAATCATACGCTCAGATGGTTTGGTATTTGCTTTCATTACTCTTCATTTGCTGTTAGGACAAGGCTTTCTCCTCTACCAGCGAAGAGGTTCCATCTGCAACTGAGGAGCTGCTTCTTGATATTGCGTAAGACTAGTATTTGCCGTCTTCCACATATTTTTCTTTCTTTTTGATTTGGGACTCCTCAATTTCTTGCTCCATCTTTTGCTACTATCTTTATTATTAATACTATTTTTTAGCAGTTTGACTTTTTTCCAAAGAATCCTATTTCAAGATTCTTGGAGCTAAGCTGTACTTTAGGTACTACAATCATTTTAATTAAGTGAACTTTAAGTTGTTACCTAAAAAAGTGAACCTGTAATCTTTTGAGGTGGGGTTTTCTGGATTTGTGTAATCTGAAGGTCTTTCTGTTGCTCTGAATAATAGAAATACTTAAGACCCATCTTGTAAAGTTTCAATCTTGGCTAGTATTTCAGCTGATTTTGGGGTTTGAGGAAGGTTGTGGGAACTTTCCTTTGTGGTTTCAACTTAAAATGGAACTCCCAAATTCTGGAAAAGATGCCAATATGTATTACAGTAGCCATTACCTAGTATATGCTGTTCTACCGTTGTTGAAACTCCTATGTCTAACTGTTATTGGCCTAATTCTTGCACATCCAAGATCCCAATTAGTTCCTAAAGCTACTTTTAAGCTCCTTAGCAAGCTTGTCTTTGCTCTCTTCTTGCCTTGTACCATATTTATTCACCTTGGTGAGACTATTACTGTCCAGAATTTTGGGCGCTGGTGGTTTATACCAGTTAATGTACTTTTAAGTACTGCAATCGGTTGTCTATTAGGGTACTTGGTGGCGAAAATTTGCAGGCCACCTCCAGAGTACTTTAGGTTCACTATCATCGCGACTGCGTTTGGGAACACTGGCAATTTGCCTCTTGCCATTGTTGGATCAGTTTGCCACAGCAGTGACAATCCTTTTGGTCCAGATTGCTACACCACTGGCGTGTCCTATGTGTCGTTTGCCCAATGGGTGGCGGTGCTGCTCGTTTACACTCTTGTTTACCATATGATGGAGCCGCCGTTGGAGTACTTTGATATTGTTGATGAGGGTGGCGAGATTCAGGAGCCATTACCTAGTAATGATCTAAGTAGGCCACTTCTTGTGGAAGCTGAGTGGCCTGGTATGGAAGATAGAGAAACCGAGCATTGCAAGACACCCTTTATTGCACGGGTTTTTAACAGTGTCTCAACCCTTTCATATAGTTCTATTCCGGACCCTGATAGTTTGGAGGAAGCGCCAGCACCGAGGAGTCCAAAATCTATTAGATGTTTAGCGGAGCCCCGGATGGTTAGAAGAATAAGAATTGTCGCTGAACAAACTCCAGTTCGCCATGTTCTCCAGCCTCCAACGTTTGCTACATTGTTGGCTTTTATTGTTGGAATGGTTCCCCCCATTAAATCTGTTGTTTATGGTAACGAGGCTCCTCTTTCATTCCTCACGGACAGTTTAGAAATACTCGCTCAAGCTATGGTGCCTTCAGTTATGCTGATTCTAGGAGGAATGCTTGCTGAGGGTCCGAATGAATCTAAACTCGGGGTTCGAACCACTGTTGGCATCACCGTTGCTAGACTTTTGGTCCTTCCTTTGGTCGGAACAGGAGTGGTCTATTTTGCTGATCAAATGAACTTTTTAATACCTAATGATCAGATGTACCGGTTCGTGCTTTTGTTGCAGTACACCACACCAAGTGCCATCTTGTTGGGAGCAGTTGCTAGCTTGAGAGGTTATGCAGTCAGAGAAGCTTCAGCAATGCTCTTCTGGCAACATGTGTTTGCTCTGTTCTCTCTTTCTATATACATTATTATCTACTTCAAGATTCTGCTTTCGTATGTCTGAGGTTTGTTTGAAACATTCATGTACTATTCATGTCAGTTTTTAGCGTTTCTATGTAATAAGTGACGTGGCATAGTCGTGGGCATTTCAGTGTTTCTACTTGTTTCAGTGCATTATTTAATCGACTAATGTACTAAACTTGTATGTCAAGGGTCTGAAAAGATCCCATAGTTCTCCTAGTTCTGGTGTGCTTGATTGCCGATGTCCGCATATACTATGTAAACAAACTACTCCTATGTAGTGTTTACCTTACCTTTTTTTAACTTTTTTTTGAAGCATTTTATATAGAGTACCAAATCTCGTCACGTAGTGATTTCTTTATTTGTTTGTGCGAACAAAGTTCTACATTGGTAGCTGAAAAGAGTAGGAGCTTACATATAAGATCTCTTAATGGTATGAGGTTTTTTGGAGAAAACCGTACAGGCTTGGTTCAAAGCGGACAATATCACACCATGTTAAGAGACAAAGCAATGACATCTATTATATGCGCATGTATCCAGTTCTGGAGTGGAAACTATATGCTAACCTCGTATGATAAGATTTTAAGTCCCCACTGAAGAATCTCTTTGGAGCTCTTATGTGCTTCATAAAAGAGATTTATGTTCACACTATTCAGTGCATCGTAACTTGTTATTTCTATATTACCAAATTAGGTTTATTTTAGAGAGTTACAGGTTACGGGCCATTTTCACTAAAAAAGGTTAATTCAATGTCAAGTGTATATAAGTTAAAATGCTGAATTTGGCCAAGTTCCACGGTGAACTTACTTTTGGAGGATGGAGCTGACGCTGATAGTATTCTGTGGATTCAATCTAGTACTGAATTGACAAGCACAAAGGACGAAAAAATGAACTACCAAGAAGTACCAACGTCCTGTCTCAATTGAAAATGTATCATCAAACATGACGATATCACAACTTTTCCCATTTGGCACATGCAAACTTTTTCAGAAACGTGGAAAAGTGGTTGTAAAGTAATGTTAATGGAAAGTAATACACTATTTCGATGTCGTTAATTCGGTTCTTTTGACATAATGACATTTCATTTTCTCCCGCCATGGCATGTTTCCGCATCTACTTTTTAAGCTTTCATTCATATTACCTTAAGACCACATCACTTCTTTTTCCCTCTCATAGCCTTTCCGTAATTCCGTTACCTAAAACTTGTATTTCGTCTCCCTTATTTTCTATTTGTTGGGTAACTTACCATTTTTAGGAGTATAGTTATTGCTTCTTCTTTCTTTTTCTTTAAAAGGATTTCTCAAGTCACTGAAAAAGAAAAGGATTTCTAAAGTGAAAAGTTTAAAATCAATCAATTAACTAGTCTTCCATTTATCAGTTGGGCTCGATTCTATGATTCTTTAAGGCTAATGGTCACTTTAGCCTGCCAAAACTATTTATATCCGATAGTCGCAAAAGTTTATGAATTGTGTATACATATATATAGAAATATATGTATACACATACGAAAAAATAGTATATTTTTTTTACTATTATTTTGAAAGCGGCTATACAATGTCATTTTCCTATAAATTAATTGGTTCCATCTATTCATCTTCATTTCGTTCCAATATTAAAAAATTTGTCTTTAAAGGCAAAATAAGATTCTCTACATTTGATACTTATCATAATTTGACTATTTATACCATGGATGTCAACTTACTAGTATAATTTTTTTCTTAAATCTGATTTGAGACTGTCTATGCTATGTCAAACGAGAGGAATTTTTAACGGAAAATTTATTCTCCGCCCTCTAAATTATTCAAAAGAAAACATAAGCAGCTAAAATGATTAGAAAAGAGTGACCTTGACAATGGGAGACCTCGGCTTGTATAAAAGGCAGGCATTTAGGTTGACCCATGATGATGACTAAAACAATAAAAACTCTCGCTTTATCCTTAAACTAAAGTTCTGGAGAAAACCTATTCGGAAAGATTTGCTCTTTGAAATGAGATTGAATAGAAAATAAAGAAAGCAGAGAAAAGAAATACTAGTAGAATGGGAAATCAAAATGCATGGCGGAAGCAAAGAATGAAGAGGAAGGAATAGATGAAGCTGTGTTTCTTCTACTGCAAAAATGCCATCCCATTCTTATAAGTTTTCCTCTTATTAATAATTCATTCACTTTTCTTTCCCGTTATTCAAGTTGTTTCTTGGTATCATTCGTTCCCTCGTAGTCGATTCTTTTTCACAAATTTTAAACTTTTCGTTTGAGTTTCATTTTTTTTTCTACATCCTTTCTTCCAATAATTCGTGGGCTTCCCAGTTAATTATGTTCTTAGCAGTGCTTTAACCTCTTCAATTCAAAATAATTAATATCATTTCTAAGAATCTGTCTTACTAGCTTGATTTGTAACTACTACTATATGCAATTATGTGTTTTTTCTATAGGTGAGCTGTGTTGGCAATTGGAACTTATTTTCACAAAGTCTTCATCTAAATATGTATACATTCCAAAAAGTTTAAAACATAGTACTGAACTAGTATTACTATGAAAAATATGGGACCATAATGCTGATATTAAAAAATGACAAATTTGTGCTCCCTATATATTGTAGAGTGTACACCAAGGAAGATGGAAGAATGTAGGATTTGCCATGATGGTGATGAAGATTCAAACATGGAGATTCCCTGTTCTTGCCGTGGAACCCTCAAGGTTTGCTATGGGACTGTTTGCTCATTTGTAATAGATATCCGATATCTGAAAAATATGCTCAAAGTTCTCACCTTATATATAAACCATCCTAAAGGTACCACATATGGATTATATATACTCTGAAAAAGAGTTACATATATGTAATTTGTGACCATGACTTTCCATTTTTGGCATTCCTTTGACTATTATGTGTTACTTTTAGGTGCAGCTCTTAGTACATATATTGCTCATTCTACTAGAGATTTGTAAAACTTCACAGTTTGGATGCCTGTTTCTTTTGTTTTTCTTTGCACAGACTCCAAAAGGTGAGGATAGTATGTATATAGTGTGATTTCATGAGAGAATATCAGTTATAATAAGCTTTATGCCATCATTGAACCGAAGCTTTTTAGGTACTCTGACGTAACAAAATTATCATGAAACTGAACATATCCTAAATGAAGCTCTAATTACAACGTGGGATAAGCCAAAATGTAGCTGCTGCTAAGACAAGCTGTGTCTTGGATGCTCAATCATTTAGTGATATTTTGTTCTTAATGAACCTTTTCTATGCACAGTACGCCCATCGGCAATGTGTACAGAGGTGGTGCAATGAGAAGGGGGACACTGTCTGTGAAATTTGCCGCCAGGTTTGTAGGTCTAATTGTGATTGCATACTTTTTCATCCTGTGTTCATTCTTTAAACCAGGACCCAAATGTTGCTATTGAGTAGGTTGCTCTTAACCATGTTTCTCTTTAATGTGAGATTACAGAATTTTAAGCCAGATTATACAGCACCAACTCCTCTGTTTGGCGGATTTCCAATGAACATGAGGTACTTTTGCCAGCTGAAATTTCACCGGTTGTTCTTCACAAAACTGTTCTTATCGTTCCAACTAATAACTAAGGTTGCTGTTGCTTGATCTTGTTCGATATCACAGAGGAAACTGGGAGATTTCCATGAATACCCTTGATTATCCTGAGTTTGTTGCATTGGCTTCTGCGGACCACAATTTCCTTGATTACGACTATGATGAGTATTCACTATTTTATCCAAGAAGTTTGATATGCTGCCGCATTGTTGCCATAACTGTAAGCGCCCACTGTGAATAGACAACATCTTGCTTCGAACATAAGAGTTGCTAAGAGTAAACCTGAGAAAAGAGCCGATTGCAGGGAAATTCTTCCAAGTAGTTATGTAGGGACATCCTGTATTGCTCAATGGCGCATCCACTCTGGATAGAAAAGGCATATAGAATCACTAGACTAAGACGGGAGGCTAATCCACCTAAGCACTAGCTCTTGCCTCGAGCGAGATTATATTTTTATTTCTTGTTATCAGAAACCCCTCTACCTTCACTAGGTAGGCGTAAGGCTGCATGTACACTACCCTCTCATACCCCACTCGTGGCATTACACTGGGCTGTTATTCTTGTTGTTGTTGGAGATACAATTTGTAAATTTGATTTCTTCCATTTGTCCATGCAGTTTGTGCTTCTTCTGATGTTACGTACAATCCTACCACTTATCCTTAGTGTTGCTGGAGATAATTCGGTAACATTGATCATGGTTAGTGACACAATTAAACTTATCTCGAAAGAAATTTTTTCCTTTTCCTCGGGTTAGTCTATGCATTTGTCTTTCTAGTTATCAGTGTTGAAAACTATCGGAATCCTACTGGCGGTCTATGTATTGGCGAAAGCTTTTCTTGCTATACGACATCGGAGGCATCAGGTGGGTAAAGTATCAATACTCTTGTAGTTATATTTTTGAAGCTAAATCATCAATAATATTCTTATACTAATCTTCTTTTCAAAAGTGGTCTCTAATTCATTGTTAGTTCCCTTTTAATTTCTAATAGCATCAGGCATTTGAACCTGTTATATTTTCTGCTGTTGGGACACCACACAACCGTGCATACGCACAAAAATGCGCCTATATATCCCATGAAATTTGCTGTAACTGATAACACCACCCATATACACCACATCTGTTGATGTACATTTTGATTTCGAACTACAGCAAAATTGTCTTTAACATACTAGCGATATTGATCTGCCAGATATGAAATGTAAGTTAAGAAGATGAGATCAGACTGACTTTGACATATACTCTTTGAACCAAATGACGCGATGGACCACAAACCTGAAAGAAATATTTATTACTCGCAATGATAAAGTCGCCATGATAGCCAGTAAACTCTGTAGCACTGTTGAAAATGCTGTAGCAATGAGTGGTGGTTGATTTCCAATTTCCAACTCTTCT
>MCJB01004080.1:77577-110317 GCA_002018475.1 Nicotiana obtusifolia
GAACTGCCAGTACAGCCACCTCAGCCACATTTTATACATGTCCAAAGAATCCTTAATTAGCTTAAACGACTAAAATCTCAACACCAGTGGGAAGTTTGCACTGCAACTGGTGGTCCTCTATTAAGGTTCATCAGCTCGCTGCTCCATGATGGAGCATTCTTCTGTTGAGATTTGAGCATAAAATGGTTCAACAAATTGATTGTCGCCAGACGAATTAACGCAAAGCTGCAAAAGGAACTCAAATGATCAGGCGTAACAGTATCTGCTTTTGAGGCATTTCTAGCTCGCTTGTATATCTTGTACTCCATCTTACATAAGATTTACTTTTAATAATACAAGAGAATAACTTGTAGCAGAAGAGCAAAATGATATTTCAGCTGTCCGTCAAATTTATCCATCCTAATACAGGGTTAATAATTCCCCATTTCCCACATTGTACGAAGAAAGCCAAGCTAATGCAGGCACGAAATCCTTACTTTCCTGCAATAAGACCCACTTTCAAGTGCAAATTTATGGCACTTAAAAGAATTTAAGTTAAAAATATGATATGCACTTTAAATGCTAAAAATAACAAATGCAATCATATGTTTCCGGAGCTCGTTTAATGAAAATATCACCACAAAAATTTGCTTACAATCTCATCACTGAACCATGGGAAAGTTGCTATTTTACGTGAATAAACATTTAAACTTAAAAAATAATTCACCCTCAACAAGAATACGTAGCTAGCATATTCTGCATAGTACACCTTTCCACCTTAAAAAAAAGAAAACAAACATATCACACGACAGAAGTACCATGAAATTAGAAACACAGACCCAGGCAAAACCATAAATAAAGGAGAACACATCAACTCCAAACGAGTAATAGTGTTTCTGGCGAAGCAGCATACGGATAAAAGATGCCAGAACATAAGCCTGCAGAGAACACAATCTAAACAAGGATGAGAATTGTGATCTCATTCCTCCTCGGACTCCGACTCGGCACTCTGCAGCCAATCAACAAAGGGTTTAACATTCTTCCAGATTTTGGAGTCCTTTTTATCCCCAGCAAGACCCTCTTGAAACCACTGGACTATAAACTCCTCCTCCAATACATCAGCATCATACAAAGCTTTCAAAACTAGAGCTACTTCTTTCACAGCTGCTGCGTTAGATTTCCCACAGAATTCTTCTAGTGCTCGGAGCAAACATAGTTGTGACCCCTCCTGTTGACCAACAGCAGCAACAAGGAAACCTTTCTTCTTAATAACCTCCTTGGCAAATCCTTTCTCAACACCATCCAAGAGTGCCTCATAGACAGCAGTAACTATGTCCTGAGAAGATCCAGAGAGTGAACCCAAGAAGGATCGAAATTGGCTGGCCGTGACTCCCTTCTTGAGATGCACTTTCACTTCCTCAACAAGCGTCTCAATGTTTCTCTCTCCATTCTCAGCTTTGGAATCATCCTGAGACACTGAAACAGCCTTGGAACTTTGGTGTGCTTGATTAGCTGCCTTGGGTTTCTTGTCTGGCTCAGTTGTGGATAGCATAACCATTTCAGCTGTCACAGCATTCAACTGTTCCTGTATGCGCTGGTGCGCAGCTTCCATTGATGTATCAGTTTGCCACTGAACATCATCATCTTCTTCAGCCTCCTCTTCCACATTCACATAGCTTCTGGGTGGGGAAGCATGATCCTCATCAGAGCTAGTGGCTTTCTTTTTGGAGCTAGGTTTTGCATTGGCTTCCTTGGAAGACACCTTTTTCTTTGTTTCTTTCTTCAGCTTCTTCAGCTCTTCATCAGCAACCTCGCCTTCCTTTAATCGCTCCTTTTCAGCTCTTCTCATTGCCTTCTTGTCCTTGGCACCTTTCTTAGACTCAGGTGGGTTCTTAAGAATAAACGTTGTCAGCTTGTCTCTCATGTCTACATCAGAAATAAAACCACATGCAGCACACTTCAGTTGGATCATCTCTTTTTTAGTGATAATGATCTCAGTTTCAGGGTTTCCACACCCATAGCACTGAACAAATTTCTTAATGAAATTCTCAAGAAGACCAGCAAGCTTGGCAGTATCATGAGCTCCATTGACAAGGGAAGTTCCAGTTTTTTCGTCAAACTTTGATTGAGCCCCAAGCTCACAACCAAAAAATTTTGTGGTGTAAGATGCTGGCCTTGCTAGAGCTTTGGCAATGTCGACCATGTTGACCACGTTTGTCTTTATGCCATTTCCACGTCCCTCTATCTTGGTAATCATCCTCGGCATCTTGTACCTGTAGAAGGCATCATCACTGTTGGCAGCTCCAATATTCTGCAAAGCCATTTTGATTCAGTGAAATTTCCTAAACCAAACGTTAGGGGTTTTCAGAGGATCCTTTGGCCCAAAATTTGTTGAAAGAAGGTTGCGTCTGACTGCAACCGCAAAACTCTAAGTGTCCTTCCGGAAATGAATCGAGATGCATACAGTTAACCCGATCAGATATATGACTGCTCCTTCTTCTTGACGTAGGACAATATTCTCCAAGCAATCCAACAGATCCCAAATAGAGGATGGCTTGTTTGGACATAAAAGAAGCTTCAACTTAAGACACTACAACTTGAAACCCCACAAAGATAAGATGCCAGCAACCTTCAGAAAGAAAGCCACATCAAAAAACAAGGGGAAAGTCATAAGAAAAAGCAGTTGTTACTAAATACATGCAATGCCATAGAATATAAAACAAAAAAGGGATAAAAAATGATACTTAATTTTAAGCCAATTCTTTCAGACATATAGCTGAAGCGGTAAAAATTTGAAGGAAAATGATATATTCTGGGATTCATGTATATGAATAAATAGGAGGCCATAGGTAATGTTCTCATCATTTCGGCAATTCAACCCCGCTAGAGTATAACATTACTGAGGAAATTTAATATTGCATATTGCATATCCGAGCTTCTGAGTTGCAAACTACAGTGCCATTTGCTGGAAGTTGGAAGAGAAACCCATTATTGTAACAATTTACAAATCAAAAGATATATCACACACTAATGGGCAATGGCCGAGTCTTTAATATGGAATAGGTCAGAGTTCTTCAAGCTGAATCAAATCGTATATGCATAACCATAGTTAATATAGCCTACTAATCGCCATAACTTAATAAGCTATGATAATCCACTGTAGGATGTTCAATCCAATGACCGTCTAAAAGAAGCACAAATTGAGCATAGTAAACCTAAAACCATATAACCATCCCAGTGCTATCTAAAATAAGAAGATATTCATAATCCACCTCATATGAAGCCAAAAAAAAAAAAAAAAAAAGAATAGCATCAATGGTGGTAACAATTAAATTCACTGTACATTAAAATTAGTACTTTCCTTTACCTGATTCTACGGATGCTGATTACTCAGCTATACAATAAATTATATGTGGCAGACAACTAACCTATTGGCATTAAACACCGAGAAGTACAGAACTTACTACTCATAAAACAGGTATAAACACATTGAGAAATCAATTACTAAATCAAAAAACTGAAGATAAAACTATGTAATGCATAAAAACACGAAACCGACATTCAATCAACAATTTTCTATGAGCAAAAGGAATATAGAAGAATACAAAGTAAATCGTAATTAGATATCTTACCGATTGAACGACGCAAAAAATATTTGAAGGAGCAGAAAAAGTGGAGCAGTTGGAAAAGGAAGACTAGGGTTAGAATATATGAAGGGGAAGAAGGAGGGTGAAGAGGAGAGGCGGCGAAGGGACTGGTTATATAGGGTTCGAAGAATTTCAAGTAACCAGATACTTCTCTGAATCTGTAACCGATTAGTAATGCAGGTACTGCAGTTATTTGTAACGTAGAGATTGTGGCGTTGAAATTAATTTTTATGTAACTGTTTGGTTTATTGTATTAAAAATTAGCTATGCAATGTATAAAGAGCATATTACGTATGTTCTGTATATAAAGAAATTTAAGAAAAGGATTTGAGGGGCAGTTTAATAATTTAGGGTCTTATCCAGGTATAGTTAAACTTGGTATAAGTAATTCTTTGGTTTCCTTGGTATTAGCTAAGCCCTCCTATGAAGTATAAGTAATGTATTAGCTAATCCATGTATTAGGTATGCATAATTGAATTGAACAACCAAATATTATATTGGACAGATTAAATTTTTATACAGGAAGTACAGCCTACCAAACGAACCTTAAGTTTCTATTAGCCTTCTAAAAATCCTCATTTGTTCATCCTGACCGTTCATTATGCCTATGTGATGAATCAGTTGATATGATTTTGCCACGTTTCACCCTCAAGAACGAAAATCTGCCTTTTTCCTTTGTTCTACTCCCTTCGTCCATGAATTATGTAAAAACATTAACTCCATGTTAAATTAAGAATTAAAAATTAAACTTCAGATATTGATATTTCAAAATTTTACAATAAAAATTACTACTTGAAAATTAGAAACTATATAAAATGTTATTATAACTTATTTCCTCCAACTCAGAAAAATAGGAATTTCAAGAGTACGATGATCAATATATCTAATATTTTAAAATAAGTTTGAACATTATTATATAAATGTTTAATACTTATGTACATATCAGAATTGAAGTAAGATGTACATATCAGAACTGAAGTAAAATATTTTTAACTTTATAAAATTTGTCAAACAAAAAATTATTGGACACCTCAAAAAGTTTAGTGATATCTTTTGGACTCAAATAATAGTGATGTCATAAAAAAGAAACATGTGAAATATCATTATTATGATTTCAAAATCCACGTCACTCGCTATTTTGGATGTATTTTTATTTGGTACAATCAATTCAACATTATAACTTTCAAGCATTATAAATCATAATTATTAAAATATTCAAGTTTTTAAATTTTTTGGGTCCAAATATACTCCTGTCGTAATATTATTAGTTCAAAAATACCCCTCTTCTATTAAGTTTGTCCAAGGTGGATTTCTAATCCTACGTGGCACCGATATTTGATGAGGTGAATGCTACGAGGCCTGCCACCTCATCGCCCTTAATCCATATATAAAAGACTAAAATTTAAAATACAAAAGTTTTCATGATAGCGGCAATGGTGGCAATAGTGGTGGAGGGACGAAATTTTAGTGGTGGAAAGAAAATAGAAGAGAGGGGTAAAAAGATTAGCTGCGCTGGGGTAACATGCCATGTGGCATCCACCTCATCAAATATCATTGTCAAATTGAATTAGATATCCATCTTGAACAGACTTAATAGAAGAGGGGTATATTTGAACCAATAGTATTACGACAAACTATATTTGGACCAAAATATAACAAAGAGTATATTTAAATCTTTTCTTATATTACAGGTTATATTTGGCCCTTTGCCGTAATACATTAGGTGAAATTTTGGTTTAATTGGGCAACAACCAAGTAAATGGCCTGGTCGGCCCACTTGACTGGAGGTCTCAAAAGTCCAAGTTCAAAAGCTTTATCATTCAATATTTGACGTTGCCCGCGAAACCTAGGCCTGCAAATTGCAATAGGCTCTGACAGCTTTCGGCTCGTTTAAATCCAACTCCCCTTTTTATGTCTTTCCATTGTTGCTCATTTTGCTTCAGGACCACATTAGATACAGAGTTTTTAATTGGGAAAATTTGCGTAGTATAGTCGCTCTAAAAAATAATAGCCGACAAAATATATATATATTTTTATATATTAATACTCCATCCGTTTCAATTTGTTTGACCTTTTCAAAGTGCGTCGGTCAAATTGACTAATTTTAGATGTGGATTCGGACATTGATTCTTTAATTTATAAAATTTATATATTTAAAAACTATATAAAAAATACTATAAATCATAATAGTTAACAATTCGAAATATTTAAAAAGTATTTTACAAAAAATTTAATCAAAGAAAACCGTGTTTGACCCTCCAAACAGTGTTCTTTTTCTTTTTTAAATTGAGGGAGTATATACATATATATATATATATATATATATATATATAACCAATGATATTTTTGATATATTTGACTAGCAAATTTAATTATTTTTGTCGATCGGTGTGTAACTTGTCCATTCTTAATTACTGCTATAAGGAAAATTGTGATGGATACATCAATAAATGGATTCAAGTGTCCCAGCCAGAGAGGATATAGCAGGGCTAATGGAAAAGTAAACTCTTAACTTTTACAAGAACGTTATTAACACAAATAAAAAGCATCAAAATAATATGTAAAGACTTAAATGAATAAGTAGGGAAGTAAGATAGAGGCAAAGAGTGCAGCCAAATATTGTAAATCCAGTAGTCCCACCAACCATCCAAAAAAGTTGAACACATTGAGATATGTAATCCAATTCCTTCTTGCACTTGATCTTGTCATAATATAAACTTGCAGTAGTAGTAGTAGCTGTATAATTCCAACCCTGCTCGCATGTCAAACACCTCTCCAGTCTCTCTTTGATCTTCACTTCTTCTATTCTTCCCCTTAAAACTTGTAAATTTGCATCAACAACATGTCTTGACTCTCCTGCAGTAATATCATTTCTCTATTTCAAATGTATTATATTGATATATTAAAAATAGCAGAATGGCCTATACAAAGAAAAAATTAAGGACAAATTAAACAAAACATATATATACCTTCATCTTCATAGCCCTGAGCTCTAACTTGGAGTAATTTCTGACGGCTCCTATACTTGCTAGATGACATGATGATTGCTGGAAAATTTACAACTGCAGAAGCCATTTTTGCCTGCGTGAATTGCTCAGGAGAACCTTTTTTTATTAACCAAGATTGAATTCGTGAAACAGTCCGCGGGTTGTTGAAATTGTTGAAGTGAAGAATAACAAATGAGAAATGTTATTTGAAACGTTTGTGTCACATGTCAGATGTATATAATTGTATCATTTTGTTAACACGCAATTTTCTTCTTCTGTTTTGTCTTGGTAATGTAATATAATGTTGTTTTGGGGTTTCTCAACCAGACAACATAATAATCATCTATACGATTTGGAAATAAAACGTGACAAAAAAAATTGTTAGGTGCAGGGAAATTGAACCTGAATTTGATTAATTAAATCATTCTTGAAATAAAAAGAAAAGGCTTCACCTTTAGGAGTTTCTTCTGATTCTGGATTAACTAAGTCAATATACACGACATTTTAAATAAGAGTTTATCAATTCATTGAACATGGCATGTTTTGTGTCCAATTAACCTTAATTGATTTTTCATATATATATATATATGGCTACTTAATTTTGTTGGTTGAATGGAGACAATCGGCTATATATGTTAACGTACAATTTTGGAATTACGTAGCTATCTTCTTAATCATGGAAATAGCATGATTATCAAGACAAAATAAAGATGATTGAAAGACACGCATGCCTATTTTTAGGTGTGTTTCACAAATCATAAATTTGTCATTTAATTATGTGAGGACCAAGTTAATTTTGGGGTCAATTAAAAAGGCAGCTCTAGTAATGTTAGAACTGGTCAAATAGCTTATCGTAGCCTATATTCTAAGTACGCGTTTTTCCTCGACTCAAGCTATATTTCCCATGCATAAAAATGTCTTGTTATGCGCAACATCTTTCGTCTTAGGGTTGCATCCCCATAAACAAATTTGAAGTTTTCTATTTTAGCAATATTCTCAACAAGGAAAGGACATCATGCATTCATGCAGGGTTCGGAAAAGGTCGTACTTTAAAAATATAATATAAACGATTGTCCTAATGCAAGTATTAATAATTGTGTTCACGATTTGAACAAGATTTTTTTTTTGTTTGCGTAAAATGAAATTTTATCTCAATGATATAGTAATGTCTTTTAGTTTTATCCTATGATTACCTGACGTTTTAACGTAATATTTATAATTCAATTACGCCAATACAATCAAAATTTAACTTGCATGAAATTCGGCCACCGAAGTTACTGTTAATTTCTAGGGAACACGTCTTTTAATAAGAAAAATCTAAGTTTCATGCATCTTACTCATAATTAGTTCCCCCGTTATAACTCTTTTTACTTTAGCCTTCACTGCAAATTCCAATTGTATATAATATGTCCTCCTTCATTTAATTCACATACCAGTTACCAACAGCAAAGTCATAACTAGTTAAACTAGAGAGCTGGAAATTCTTCGAATTTATTCACACTCATAGGAAAGATCAAAGACAATTCACGTAACAAGTCTGTTGGGCTAAAATCAGCCCAAAAATATTCTTAACATGATGTGATATTGTTTGCTTTGAATCGGGCTCACAGAATTTTTCCAAAAGGTCTCATACTATCCACAAGTCAATTTTTGAGATTCACAGTGTGATTACCACATCGTTAGATATTTATGACAACTGAAGCCTGTATTCTTTTTGTGTGCGCGTTGTCACCATCTCTCTGCCATATGCGTACTCGTCCCCCAAACCTGAGCTTTGATATAAGTTGTTGAGCTAAAATCAGCCCAAAAATACTTTTAATGTGGTGTGATATTGTCCGCTTTTGTCATATGCCCACACGATTTTTCCCATAAGGCCTCACATCATCCTTACACCTTATATGTAGGTTCTCAATTTTTTTAGTTACAAATATAGGACTTTGTTCACATGCCCAATAAAAATAACTTTATGGGATATATAGGTGGAGTCGAACAAATACGGGGTTTCACATTTGACAATTTTTAGCTCTACTTGAGCTGTCCTATATTGACCTCAAATTAACTTTCATATATAACAAATTTTGTGATGCACTCCTAAAAGTAGGCATTTGTTCCTATCTTCTTTAATTTATTAATATTTGGCTTAACTAATTGTCATGTCATATCCCGTCATTAAGAAGATATCTAGGAAGCATTATCCAATTAATTAATTAAATTGAGCAGATAATACGACATGGTTGTTGAACAAAATCTCATTTCTTACTTCTGGTGCTATCCACGCAGTCCCAAAAGTCAGCATAATTCATGTCTTTACAAAATATATTAACTCAGTTATTGACAGTATTTACTTGGTAAAATTCAGAACCAGAAACAAACTTATTATAACAATAAAATATGAGTATTAATCCGGATTCAAAGCTCCTTTATTAGTTTCTTATTGCCGGCACACCTAAACAATTTTGTTTGGGTTCAAAATGTTCGACTTTTTTCCTACCTTAATTACCACCAAATCCTAATTGATGATTTTTATGTTGTCTAGTGGTGTGTGTATTATTTGACTCGCTAAGCAAAAAACAAACAACATTAATTAAGAAAAATGAAATAGAAAAATAACAATAATAATAATTATAACAATTACATTGCGCGTTGACGAAGTTATGTCATTGTATATATCTGAGACGTGAAGCAAACATTTAAACATGCGATTACTGCAATCATAATACAGAAGACTTGCCAGCACTACAGTTTCTTATAAACTCAGAAAGCTGAAACTTGTCATGGCTGTTGCATAAGAACTTTATTTAATACGGCCCTTTGTATGTTTTATTATCTGGAAATTTTGATTTCTTAACTGTAAAAGCTGATCAAACATATGGCTTCTTCAGTTGTTCTTTGTCCAGCTATCGTCATGTCATATAGCAAGTACAGGATCCGTCAAAAGCTACCCCAAATCAAAGCTCAGAGCTATAGAGATGAAGGTATGTTGTTTTCTTTCTTTCTTTTTTGGCTTACATCTTAACAGTGTAAAATTATATTACACTATCAGATCACCTAAAAGATAAAGATAATCATCTTTAATAAATGGAATTAGTAACCTGGAAAATAAGCAGACAGTTAACCTAGCTGCTGTAATAGGTTAAAAGTACATGTTAATAGTGTAAAAAATCATTATACTGCCAGTGTAGATAAATCCTGTATACTATCGCTGCTTTAGAATAAGAAAGTCTTTTGTTGGTCAGTAAGGTTAAGGGAAAATTGCAGGGAAATCAAGGCATTTAGTTGATGCAAATTTACAAGTTTTGAAGGAAAGGATGGAAGAAGTAAAGATGAAAGAGAGATTGGAGAGGTGTTTGGTATGTGATCAGCAGGGTTGGAATTACACAGCTACTACTAATACTGAAAGTTCATATTATCAGAAGAAACGCAAGAAAGAATTGGATTACATATCTCAATGTGTTGAACTTTTTTGCATGGTTGGTGGAACTATTGGATTTACTATACTTGCTTGTAGTCTTTGCCTTTACCTTACTTCCCTGCTTATTCATTTAAATTTTAGCAACTGAGCATATGGAATTGTGCTCAAGTAGCAGTGCTGTAATTCTATTTGTAACTATGTGATTATTTTCATTTTTATGCATATATATTTTCTGTTGGGGTAATTAATTGCCCTATAGCTTGTAATGACAGAGCTTATTTTTTCATTAGCTCTGCTATATCCTTTCCAAGAAATTTGAAATCCATTGTTAACTTTTTCCTTCTTAGAAAGTCAAAAGAATAAAAAGCTTTGGGAATTAAGCACTTTGTTGATTCATGCATTCATAGTTGCAAGGATACAATGTTTCATTTTTCAGATAGAAAGCAAAAGAGAACATTGGAATATCTGGGCTCCATATATTGCTGCATAATAAATTTTTAAAAGTAAAAGTAATGAAGAAGCCAGCGTGATTTACAGAAGAAAGAGAGAGCTTTCTCAACCGAAGCAATGTAAATGCTTTTAACGGTTAACAGCTTCCTAAGAATCCGAGTGCTCTTGATCGCGGAGGAGATATTGATAAATTTTGAAATGAGTCTTTTAAAAGTGTGAGAGGGAAGTTACGAAGAGGGTTAGGGTTTTAATTCAGTTAATGATATTTTGAGGACTACAAAATAACATTCGGAATAAAGTGGTAATTTTTATGGTCAAACCAACTTATGGCTTTATACGTAATTAAGCCAAAAAAAAAAAAATTACTTATAAGCCTATATGACCAGCTGATAAGCTTAGCCAAACATACTATTATGTATGATGTTTTTTTCTCACTTTTCTTTCCAAGCAAAAACCGAAAGTCTTGTTTTAAATTAAAACATCATTAACATTTGGTTTAAATTGTTCTCTTTCATTTTTGTTTTCTTTTTTGCTTGAGTTTATAAAGTCAATTTTATGAATCACAGTTACAAGTTTGGTTCATAGAAATATAACTTTAAAGAGGAATACCGAGGTCATCAAACAGCACAAACCAAAACTGAAAATTAATAAACCGAACCATACCAAATTTATTTCGATATGGTATTGGTATAACATTTTTAAAACCAAAACCGAAAATATATCTTTCAAAATCGCACCAAACCGAGCAATGACCTCCCCTAGTTCCTTAGGAATGCTACAGTCGCTACGCGTGAGCCTACAGATCCTCCAAAAGAGAAGGTAGGATAGGTGCGAACATGATCAAGATAGCGAAATGGAGGAGATTCTACTGAAGCTTCTCGGTCTCCAACTGCTCCTGGTTGTTGACAAGCAGCATTCCTTCTTTGATTGAGCGTATCCACTTCTTCTACCAATTCATCTTTTGTACTGTTACATGATGTAATTACCTACAAGAGGTTACCAGTCAGGTAAAAGAGTAGATAAAGACAGATAATTTTGGAAGATCGTGATGGAATTCCCCTCACAAATAAATAGATAGTCTTCTACCCATTATATTAGAAACGATCAAGTCGCAAACATTCAATTAATACCCAGAAAAGTCGATAGAACTATGAACTTATGAATGTTTCTAGTGGGAATGAAAGTCCAATATTAGTGGTCACTGCAATGTCTTTGCATCTGTTCTTTTGGATTTTGATGGGGTCCTGGGTTACTATTATATTTTAGTAATTGACTAATTAGAGAAAGGATTGCAATGAAAATTATAAACAGGACGGAAGCCGGAGGAGCTCACCAATAATCCACCAGGAGCAACAAGCCTTGAAACAGAGTCCCAGTACATAATCCTGAAATAACCATAGAATAACGTCAGATAGAAACGTAGCATTGTTGTATGCATAAGAATCAGGGAACACCTTAACTATATGAAAGGGGACCAAAGGAGACAAATAAATATGCTCATTAAGGAGTTAAAACTTTTAGAGAGTGGACACTTTATTTATTTATTTTAGGTTTTAAGCCAAGCACGTGAAAATACTTTTGTCGGTGGGTGGGGTAATACATGAATGATGGATGGCACTAATACATAAGCTCAGAATCTCTGTGCCTACTTTGATACCGTACTAAATTGTGTCATCAATTCAACTAAAAGTTTAAACTCTCGAAGAAGACACTTCAATTTATTTATTTGATTCAGACCAACAGTCTAGGCCATTAGAGGGAGGTATCCAGAGTAAGAGCGTTTTAGGACATGAAAGATAAAAACAACAGACACATGTAACATAGAGGATTCTACCTTTTGATGGGACCGTCAGGATGCAATCCAATGGCATCTAAGGTCCCCTTATCCATAACTAGCTGAAACCTTTTATCCAATTTTGTCTCAAGAATGTCATCAACCTGTTAGCCAGTAGAAATTTGTTTAACCATGAAAAAGAAGAAGCCAATCTCCAGCAAAGAGAGCACAAGATAAATAAGCATACATGACAAGAGCACGAAACTAATAAGATCATCGATTGCAATTGTTAGGGGAGGTTCTTCCTAATGCAAACATTCCGGGTTTAAGTTAGCACAATGTTTGCACTCTTGACCACCGAATATGTACAATCAGTGCTATATCTTCCAGTGCAGGAACTTAATAAAGGTTCATTGCGTGGGAACACAGTATTCATGGAAATGTCAGGATTATGGGGAAACATTCACAAGTAAAGGTGATTTTAACTTGCTACTATCTGTATATCCAGCCACCTGAACATAACCAACAACGAAAAAAATAGAGAACGCTCAACATCAAGAAGATAATAGAAAAGCAGTTATTCACAACAAGATTTTGAATGCAACAAACAGCAGCACCGGTTTAATTTCTTTTTCATACTGAATTCAGATGCTGCTGTGTATACATCACAAATTTGCTTAACTAATAAAAAACAAAGGTAAATTTTACCAAGAACTTGACATTGGTGAAACCATCACGATCAGCAAGGCTTTGTGCAAGGTCAACTGCTCCTTCACTATAGTCAGTTCCAGTGAGATCAGAGAACCTAGTGCCATATGTAATGTGTATTAGCAAGTAATAATCTTCGGATTCTCCCCCTCCGACCCACAGACACCGAGAATGTCTAAGACTAAACTTGATTAAAACACTACTAAAGCAACCAGTAGGTTCTTAATATAATAAGACCTGGGCACTTTCGATAGAAGCTAAAAGATGTAGGTGTAATAAGAAAGCCATATAATCTCCTAAACTACATTAACCACAAGAGGTACTTAGATGTCGCCCACTACATCACTTCCGTTTTCCCCACCAAAACCACATGGATGCCCATGCTGATTTAACTACTCAATATGTTATCTAGGTACAAATACCATCGTGATATGCGTATTCTCTCTCTTTATTTGAGAATTTAAAGTTATACATACATCTTTTTAATTGTAATCTTCCAGAAGTGTTGTTAAAAACTTGCTTAAAGCGCGCTTAAGCCCTGAAGCTTGGTGAATCTTAAGTTGTGCGCTTCGTGAAGCTTAATTGGCACTTTAGTGTAAGCGTCAAGGTGCTAAAGCATGCACAGACATACAGAAACCATCATGACAACTACTAACTGTTTAATACCCTATGAACTAGGTAACTCAGAAAACTTTTCACCGTGACAGTATGGCTCTTTAACAGGTTATAGACAATATGCATCAAAAGCATCTAGAACAAGAAAGCCCATCTATTAGTTACTCCTACAAAATGACAAACAAAGCAAATAGCTGGCTATGGATGTATTGCTAGCAAAAAAAATTAAATTTACCCTTGCTTAGCAAGCTCTTGGAGAAGCAGTCCATTGCCAGTCCCAATATCAAGCACACTCCAACCAGACAAGTCCTTCTCACGCTGCACAACTGGCTCAGAATTGGCATCAGCTACGTGATTTGGCAAGTTACCCTGGCAAATGTCCATGCACAAACCTTTGGTCCAAGAGGCAACAATTTCCATGACATTGCCACCAAACCTATACAAATACAGCAAAAATATACACATCAAAATATCTCTTTTGACCAATAAGCGAGCACCACCCTCTCACTTCTCTTCCTGGTTATCATTTAGGGGGTTGGAACGTAAAAGCCTAAAAGAGGAAAGACGACCTGACAAATTAGTTATTTTCTATGATTGGAATAAAAATATCATAAAGAGCTAAATCTAGCTCTTAATCCAGCCAATCATCAAAGTGCCATGCTGCAGATCTTTTATATAAAAACTCTAGTTATTAAACAGCCGTTCATTCTCTCAGTTACTATGAGTTTCCACTAGTGATCCACACACTGAAACAGATATTGTATGACTTGATAGATAGAGAAGTTATAGAGCGCAGAGGGGAAGCATTTTTAGAATTCTTCAAACTTAAGAACCAAACAACAACAACAACAACAACGAACCCAGTGTATTCCCATAAATGGGGTCTGGGAAGGGTAGCGTGTATGCAGACTTTACCCCTACCTTAAAGAGATTGAGAGATTGTTTTCGATAGACCCTCGGCTCAAGGAACAGTGGAGATAAAGAAACAAGTAGCAACAATAGTAACAACAATGTATTATGGTAACGGGGCGAACGGCACAACATATAGTAGTAAAGAACCATGAATAAGATAATACAAAAAAAGTCCTTGTACTACTAGTAAGCCTAGGAGGAACACACTACTATTTGTCAACCTACAACCCTAATCCTCGACCTCCGTGTCTTTCTATCATGGGTCAAATCCTCGGTAAGCTGGAGCAATGATATGTCTTGCCTAACTACCTCTCCCCAATACTTCTTAGGCCTCCCCCTTCCCTTCCACAGACCCGCCACGGACAACCTCTCACACCTCCTGACCGGAGCATCTATGTCTCTCCTCTTTACATGCTCGAATCATCTCAGCATTGATTCCCGCAACTTGTCCTCCACAGATGTCACTCCTACCTTGTCCCTAATAACTTCATCCCAAATCTTGTCCTTCCTGATATGTCCACACATCCATCTCAACATCCTCATTTCAGCTACTTTCATCTTCTGGACATGGGACTTCTTGACGGGCCAACACTCAGCCCCATACAACATAGTCGATCTAACCACCACTCTGTAGAACTTGTCCATAAGTCCAGGTGGCACATTCTTATCCCACAAAACCCCCGACATTCTTGTCCATGACTAATATCTTCGTCAATCTCGCCGTTGCCTTGAATAATAGACTCAAGATACTTGAAACTATCTCTTTTGCGGACGACTTGAGTACCAAACTTAAGAAATATAGCTAGGATCAAAAGAAAGATATTGAGACTATATCTTTGCATAGAGTTTTATCCTAATACTATTTTCAAAAACTTCACTGGGTTTTGGTTTACCAAATTCATAAGTAGTGTTGAGCTCTAAAGATTGGATCAAGGTGGAATGGAATAGTTCCAAATGATTCATATAGACAACCCTACTTTATTCAGGATTGCGGATAGTTGATTGATTGATTGATCGATAGTGTCACAATGGAAGGAATGAGGATAACATAATACTTAAGTGGATAGATGAAATGGGAAAAGATGCAAGTTGTCATCGTGCTAGTCCATACCAGACTTCACCAGCGTGACCATGCTCACGAAAGTTTGCCAATTCATCAGCATAAGCAGAATCCCAGTAGCTTTGGAAACCAAGCATTGAGGAAACTGCATCGCCATCCTGTTCATCCTTGTCAGAACTGCTCATATACAAAAATAAAAACAATCAAAGCTTCATAAACCTTTTAACCGTGTTTGTAATGGATAATCTCTTCATCCACTGGATATAGAGGCCCCCAAAACATATGAAAAATGCAGTTTGGCTACGATTTTACCTCAGATTTCTCAAGCTCAATAATGAATAAAGGAAGACTAATCATAATAGATAAAGTTATGCGCTAATTTTAGGTTTAATGTCGTTAATTCCACCCTAATTTATACTATGACACTTCTTTCATTTTAGGACATAACCAAATAATTGGCACCATTCCACTAACAATATTATTTTATACAATAAATTTCATACAACTTTCAATTAGTCAAATTGGTTTAACTATTCGAGCTTTTTTTCCTCTGTCAAATTAACTGTTAAACTATTACCTTACTAATATTTTCCACTATATAAATCATAATTTATACCAGTAACATCTTCAACATTACAGGTGACGTTATAGTCTCTATATATAAGAACCTGTACTCGGCTCGGTAATTGAGAGCTTCAGTAGCATCAGCATGGCGCTGCTCATCATCGAGAGTACTTCCGTACTCGCTCTTGATGGACCAAGAGTCGGCCGCCACGGAGCGGTCGTCGTCAGAAATCAGGTCGGCTGCTGCCGGTGGTCGGAGTTGCGGGACGTCGGAGTCCTCCGGCAACAGTCTCATCCCGGCCATATACGTATGATGAATCGAATTCGAGAAGCAAAACCCTAAAGAGGAGCAAATTAAAGAATTGGCAAAGTGGGGAGAGACAGAGGAGTGTGAAGTACGTTTGAGGAGTTGACAAATATGGAAATGACATCTGATGCAAGCGTGCCACCACGTCGGACGTAGGGATAATTTTGTCTCTTTACGGTTATCGCTTTTCGTTTCATTATTTTTGGTTCATTTTGTTTCTTTACAAAGTTTACGTGGAAATATGCTCATTTGATTACACTATTTGTAATAATCAGTTTTTATGAATATAAATTTTTATTCTTGTCCTTAGGTGAAATTGAAATTGTAGTTTGACGGTTTATTTCAAGTGAAATATAAGTTATCAGTAAGAGAATTTAACTTCATTTCCATATTTTGTTTTCTTTTCAATTTCAACTTAAATATCGTTCAAAAGCTTGGAAATTGTCTAAGGGTCTGTTTGGAAAGCCCCCGGTAATTGGAATTGGTGTAATTACTATTTACAAGGATAGTAATTACACAGAGTAGTAATTACATAGGCTAGTAATTACGACGACCTGTTTGTTTGTCATAACGTAATTACAAGCGCATTGTTTAGTTGCACAAATGTAATTACGCAAATAGATTAAATTTTAAATAAAGTAATTATCGAAACTTAAATATTAATATAATAACAATATGCTTATAAATGATTTTTTATAATTATAAATGATATTAGATTTAGTATTTAAGATGCATATTTTTTCTTGAATATACACTAATTAATAATCATATATATATATATATATATATTTCAAATTAATAATATTAAGTTTAAAAATTTAAAACATATGGTTTTTAAGAACATCATGGAATGCATGTTTGATAAGACAATTTAATATTTATAAATATAATGTCATAACATTATGCAAATGTTTGACAAAACTAATATATCAATTCTGACTAAAAAATGAACAATATGCAATATGAAAAAACAAGCCAATACTACTAAAACAAGTAAATTAAAACCATAAATATAACACAATTTTGAAACCCCAAAATAAAAAACTTTAACATATGTCAAATTCCAACATAATAAAAATAAGTTCCAATACAACTTAAGATTAGGAAACATAATAAGTTTATAACCTCATTCAATAACGAAATTCTACTTTAATGGCATCACTCGTTATATGCTAAGTTTATTAATGACTCATTATTTCTAATATTAAGAGGTGTAGTTTGAAAAACTAGAATAATAACGCAGTTACACTAAATGAAGATAATAAAATAAATAAGAAATAAAATGTACGAGCAATTACATGGAATCACAAGAAGTAAAGGTAGAGAAATAAAAAATAAATAATCTACAAAGAAAATATATGTTAAAACTAAAAAAATTAAAAAGTAAAAACAAAATAAAAAATAAATTAAAATAATGGAAATAAAAGGTTATAAAGAACATAAATTAAAATAAAAACAAAATAGAAAGCAATTAAAAAGTAACTTTATAATTATACAGTGTAATTATCACTAATTCTCAGCTCTCCCTTGAGAATTGAAGAGTGTAATTACACCTCTTCAATTACACCTAATTCCATGCTGACCAAGTAACTACTTGGCTAAACAAACATGTCAAACTGTATAATTACACCTAATTACACCCAAATTCAATTTCTAATTGGCTTTTCAGACAAGCTCTAATAGTCAACAAGATAACAATGGTCAAAGGCCATTGAACTTTATACTCGTAATGTTACTGTTGATCTTTTGACCAATAGCAGATCCACCTTCGAGGTGTGGTGGCATGACACTTGCTATGTTGGCAAAATCTATATATATATATATATATATATATATATATATATATATGTAGAGAGAGAATTTTTTGTAAACAATGTTAAATAATTAATTCTGTCACATGCAATCTTAAACTAGATAAAGGTGTCTGTCATTAGGAAGATATTTTACAAGCTTTTTTTGTGTATAAGGCTCATGATCCAAAGGTAAATACTTACCTCCAATATGTGTTTACATCAATGCAATAAACACGACACATATATTCACAATTATGCTTAACACTAAATTATAGTTAATAAATACACATTCTCATATTAATTTATCACTCAATCATAATAAATTAATACAAATTGGTGTGGGTAAATAAGTTTTACTCTTAATCTCAAATATGTGAGTTTCCTTGTTTCAAAACTAAAAACCTCGAGTCTCGATGAGAATTTTGGATCGAGAAAAATTCAAAGACATAAATGTAAAAATTTATTTTTTATGTGTTGGAAATGATGTAGTTGCCCTAGTGAAAATTTTACTTTTACTAGTGTTTGTGAACAATAGAGATGTAATTCTTGTTGAAAATATTGATTCCGTTTGTTTTTTGATATAAAAATATAATTTTTATATTTGTAAGTCAAATACTTATTAAGTTGGCCGAATAAACTCGAAAGAAAGAATAGAGACGTATATACGTCTCGAACAAATTCAATAGTCAAAGCAAAGTGTACATTAAAAAAAAAAAAGAAGTGACATCTGCCCCCTTCAATTCCTGGTTGGGCCTTTGCTTTTGACCACTTAGTTATTTCTAAAAATATTGGTACTAATTTTCGGTTCATCGTTTCAAATGTGGACTATGAACTTCATGTCTTATGTAGCTTCCTCTAAATGTTAATTGTATCGCTCGACTCCGTTTTATATTGCACTCAATTCGTGTGCGAAGGTTCAACTTCAAAAAAAGCTTAGTCAAAGACCTTATAAATTCTACGGAATACGTAAATGTATATGATACCCTATACTTAAAAAGTAAATAAGTAGCCATGTACTCCGGCGAGAGGCATAAAGCAAGAGCTGTCTTCTACATTACTGAGTAATAATTCAATTTCTTCTGAAGAAATGAGCTGTATAATGCACCGCCCAGATCATTTCTTGATTTTCACTCTCATTCAAGAAACAAGACATTCAACCATATTATCCAAAAAACCAAAATATCACAGGAAAAAGGACATGTCCCCTTCATGAAGCCCATTAATTTCTCCTATGCGGATTCGTATTGCCTTCACAAAATAATAGATCCTTATTCCTTAATATACAAAATCATACACCCTCGTTCCAAAATGATACTAATCTTTAATATTTAAAATATATAGTATCTCTCCATCTCAGAATAATTAAAGATCTTTGAAATGCAATACTGTGCTCCATCTCTCGCCGTGCAGTAACCAAGCTTCATGTTTGGTTGAGTATTAAGATAGATGTTTACTTGTAAAACGGTACAGTTGAATTTGTAACGTGGTTTATAAACAAGCGATTTGATCTCAAAATGATAAATAAATTAAATAAAATGCAAAACTTAGCGTTGAAATCGAGATAAAGCAGCATATAGCTTTGGTTCCGAGAGCAGAGCTTCCGAAGACAATAATACAAGTATTAGTAGGCATATAGTATTATTGAGCTTTTGAATAGTATATAGCATAAATTTATCAGAAAATTCGTCCCCTTACAATGGCTGTTGAAATCACTATTTATAGTTGCACATATGGAACAGGTCCTGGGATCAAGCCCCTCTTAAATGACAATTATGGGGGCCATTGAAGAATGTGTAACGGCAGACTATAAATGTCATAATTCTCTATAACGGACTATGTATTTAATATTGCAGAATATTCTTCGTCGAATGCTATCGGGTGGCAGGCATTCGTTTGTCTTTCATTAGCAATATTCCCTTCAGGGGCTCTCCAATGCTAACCGAAGTTGCTGCACCTTGTCTTGATTTTCACTTGTCTCACTTTCCGTCTGTCTCCGATTTCACATATCGCTCTATGGAGTATTTAATATGAACCAATTTTACCTTATACAATACATAACTTATATTTATGGTAAATATTGATTTAACGAATATAAACATACATGTACCACTAAGTCAAAGCAACTATAAAAAGTAGTTGTACGAATGAATAACGCAAGTCATTTTCCGTAATTGGTCTAAAATACATTTCCTTTAGCAGAACATCTTCACCAACTAAAAGGAACACTTCTTTTTTGGAGTTTGCTTGAAATACAATTTTTGCATAATATTGAGTTTTCTTTCGCAAAAACCCCTTTTAAAAAATTTGAACCACATGCCAACAGTTTGGAATGATGTGCCTTTGAGCTTCAGATCCTTCAGCTAGCTTAATTACGGAATAATTTGGTTCACATGCTAATTATTAGGAGATTATAATGCTTGATTGTTTATCCGTTGAATAATAATGAAGCGATTCTTTATAAGATATATAATAATGTATGAATTGTTATACAATGCAATGACTATTATATAGGTATTACTTATATCTTAGATATCTTTTTTGTCTTTAAAAAAAGTTTTTCTATGTATTATTTTGATGTACATATTTTTATTCCACAATATATTTCTCATAAATTTTCGCATAATTCAATAATGAGTATTCTTTAATACTTCTAATTAAACGTTATATTAAGTATGCATGGATTATTTGTTTTTGTACAACCAGCCAAAAGCTCTTAGTTATGGCGATGATTACTATTCCTTAACCCATTTTTCATAGGCCTTAACCTGATTTTCCGGAGCATTCTCCCTAGGTTTTTCTAGGCACTCATCAATCAGCACAAATTTGTAACCTTCAGCAGTTAGGACAATATCCAAGTTTCGTTTCCAGTCAATATAATTCGGACCCTCTAACTTGTTTTGGTTCAGAATAACGGTAATTGGGTTGAAGGAAGACATGATTAATCTGGGAGATATAAACATCAAATAGATCATTAGATATGTTGAACAAATAATAAAATTCAAACCACATCACACATAAAACCATGCTTACCGAATAGTTAGATTCGATAGGGAAACTTAACTATTCATGCAAAATATATGAGTCATGCCAGATATATTACCCCATAAAAATCAGAACCAACTCAGATGGAGAGTAAACTGATAATTTATATTAGGCAGATATCACATTAAATTATCCCTAGTTCCATTGAACCAATGTGTAACTCGGATGGAGAGTCAAGACAAGTTATCAATTAATTAGGGATTACAGCACAGTAATTAACCACAATAAATCTATCCGATGGGGAGGAAGACCTATGTCAACACATAAATTCATTATATTACTGTTATATATAATGGATACCATAGAGAATGAACCCTAACACCATTATTTGTTAAAATAAAAAATTTCGGTTAATAAATTTTTTTCTAAAAACAGAAAAACGCCCAAAAACCCATCTAAACGACCCCGGATGGCCAAAAAACGTCGTTGATCACAGCAAAGCAGTGTGTATTGTTCATTGGGCCGTTTCCGATGAACCTACCAAATTTCAGGTCAATCGGAGTTCGTCAAAAAATTCAGAACTCCAAAACTATGACCATTCGATAAAATCAGTTTTTTTCGTCTTTATACTTTTGAATAAAATCAGATACAATCATATTATTTATACGATTCTAATAATATCCATGATTCATGAATTCATAAATTCAGACAAACTTGCATTCAAAAACAACACCAAAACTATGATTTCTGTTTCATGAAGTAACACGTTGTTTCTAATTCTAACATAGTCTTGATTCCAGAATTCATAAACTACACAATCAATCTCGTTTTTCATAAAACATCATTGTTTTTAACATGACAAACATGCATTCAAAAAACAATACTAATTCTAGGATTTTTATTTTATGACGTATTACATTATCTAGTTAGATATAAGACGGCTCTGATACCAATTGATAGAAAATAGGCATATAAACGCAACGGAAGCAATCACCCAAGACCAAATAATCTTACATGTAAACTAGATAAATATAATCACTAACGAGATAGAAACACTAACCTCTTGAAGTTACTGCACAAATCTTCAATAATATTCGCGCTATCCAGGTCTACGGTCTTCTACTGTGTATCCTGAATCTCTACGAACGTGATACTTGAGTGGCAAGTATTTTTTCAAGAAAAATAGTATTTTGGTATGGAAAATTCGGCCAACTTCAGAAGAAAGCTTTCTGGTTTTTTTCTTCTTCTTATATCTTCACGTTTTTCTTTTTGGTAATCATAAGACCAAAACGTTTTTGAAGTCTTATTCCTACCAAAAACGTGTAGCCTAAACGTGTAGGAATCTACTACGTACCAAAAATGTGTAGCAGTCTCCTAACCCACCAAGGATACTATTTTCTTATTTAATTTCCTCGTTCTAGAATATTCAGGCACAGTAGGGACCACATATTTAATAACGAGGCTTCCTATTGTGGTATTAATTCGGAATATGAATGAATTAATCCTACCACAATAAATTATAATTTATTCCACTAGAAAATTATAATTGCACTCCTCAGTTTAATTTCGAAATCATTCATTAAAACTTATTTAACTCCCCGTGTTAAGATTACAAATACCAATCAGATAAATTAAATTATTGACAATTTAATTCATCGACTAATTTAATCCTTTATACTTCCGCTTAACTTATTTCATGTGACGTATACAAAATCCACCTGCAGGGTTTTCACATGAAAACTTTCAAGCATCCATAAAGGGGTATCATCAATCTCAATGGTCAAGACAGGGATTCTATCAACTAATTATTATTTCACAAACGCACTTTGCCATTATTCAATTTACCAGGAATACATTAACTCGCAGTTGAGTCGTACCTTTTAATAAATCAAAATAATGAACGAAGCACTTTGATCATAATAATTATATCAAGATTAAGAGTATAAGAACATTTAATGAGCTAGAGAGGTAGTTTTATATATTCAGTACCAAAACACTTATCTCTACTTGGTCCGTTCAATACACAAAAATGTACTAGCATAAGAAGTCGGAACTG
This sequence comes from Nicotiana obtusifolia, assembly GCA_002018475.1. Classification (NCBI taxonomy): domain Eukaryota; kingdom Viridiplantae; phylum Streptophyta; class Magnoliopsida; order Solanales; family Solanaceae; genus Nicotiana; species Nicotiana obtusifolia. Next base: position 100,824 of record MCJB01004080.1, read on the forward strand.
AACCATTCCCATAATCAAGATAGATTATAATTTAATCTTATACAACAATCATCAAGATATTTTGCCCAGTTTCATCTTTGATTGTGAACATTAACTTTATAACTTATAAGAACCGACAATTTAATCTTCCGCGCATGAGCTAAAGCTCCATACACTAAATCGTCTACTATATAAGTAAATGGCACACATATGAACAAATGATCTATTTAAATTAAGACTTCATTGAATTGAATAAATAAATAAACAATTGTTCCAATAAATAAAACATAATACTATAATCAAACCACATGATTAATAGTATATCCTAACAGTTGCTAATTCCTCTTACCAAACGACCCTTAAATATTAATCTTTCACTGCCTTTTTTATGATTCTCTATTTGACGTTGAAACTAAAAGAGAGAGATTTTTGAAAATTGAAAAGGAAATGAAAGTCATAACAAGAAAACTACTTGGGATTAGATTAAGAGATTGAAGGTCTAATATCAAATAATTGATGCACCAAATGAACAACTGTTAGTAGTACCAGTATCAGGGTCGAAAAAATACACACTATATTTTTTCATTATGCTCTGAAAATTATGCATAAATTACAAGCTATGAAATTTACAACCATAGAGTTTTTTCTTATTAGCAAAAAAAGAAAAGAAAAAAGAAATAGACTTTTTTCTTTTCTTCCCTTCAGCACCCCATCTGAAATACAAAAGTTCAGCTCTTGATCCTTCGATCAAACTTAAGCCTCACTCAAAAAAGATCAAATATACATCTTTTTGTTTTCATCAGAGAATAAAGTGAATTTAAATCACAAACAAATCCTACCCTAATCTATAAAAAAGAATATTTTCTCCTTACTAAAATTCAAAGAGAATCAAGTGGAAAGAAATTTCATAGTTCAAAATAATCCTCATCTTGAACAAACTGGTTCTTCAGCAATAGTTTCCAACAATGGTTTCTTTGACCTACACATAGACAACCTGTGCTTAAACTCTGGAGTTGAAAACTCTTCAATATCATCCAAATTCAACTTTGGCAAAACTTGTTGCTCATAATTAGCCTGAGGCTGTACTATTTCCAAAGCAGAATACTCTACACATGATTCAGGCAAGATTCTGAAACTTCCAATTGACACCCTTTTGGACACAGAGTTAGCAGTAAGTAACAAAGCTCCCATATCAGCTGCTGAGACAAATGAATTTACTCTTTTCATAGGAAACATAGCATAGACATTGCCCATATCAAGATCTTCATCAGCATTCAGAGCAGAGAATCTCCTTCCAATTTTAAGTGACCTTGTGTTTACAAGAAAGAAATTAGGTGTCTCTAGCATTACCTCTGCTGCTTTTATTGGCTGATAAAAATGTCTGATTTCACCACTTGGGAATATGACTTTTACACCTCTTGATTGTTTGTTGCCTACTGGTCCTAATAAGGTACAAGAAATATAGTTGCCCATATCAATAACACAAGATTGAATATAATTTTTGTGGATTTAAGAGAATAGAGATGAGTTCTTGGATTTGATTGCTGAGGATGAGAATGAGGTAGTCTAGTCGTATATATATAAAATGATGAAGGGATAATGAGAATGTTGGTAGTGGGAAATTATAAGAAAAAGTCAAAAAAAGGAAAGGAGAGTAGAATATAGGATGAGTAGAGGACAGTTGTATAAAGTAAGGGGAAAAAATGGAAGTGGCGAGGGGTAAGCCACATGACAGTTGACATCCGCGTTCAATTGAGTGGGATGATATACATGTACCCGAAGTTGAAAGGAAAGTACGTTTATCTAGTTTCTCTTTTTTTTAATACTATGTACGTTTATCTAGTTGGTTTCTACGATTTGAGGGTATCCAATTTCTTTATTTTTCTGTTAAATGCGTGTGGAGCCCATGTTTGATTTTCCTTTACGTATCATTATAACCAAATTCTGGTGTAACATACATTCATTTAATTGTTTTTCTCCAAAATAGTGAACGCTACTTTTACTACTAAAATTGATGGAGGGCAGAAGAAAACGCAGCCCCGTGCATAAGGTTTTTCACGTAGGGTTCGAAAAAAACTCGCACTCGAAGAATATTAATTTAGTACAAGCATCAGTGGGTGTTACGGTTTGAACTCATGACCTATAAGTCATACGAAAATAACTATATCGTTATTGTCATGTGACCAGGAGGTCACGGGTTCGAGTCGTAAAAATAGCCTCTTGCAGAAATATAGGGTAAGGCTGCGTACAATAGACCCGTGTGATCCGGCCCTTCCCAAACCCTATGCATAGCCTATTATCTTAATTAAAATATTTTTAGGTGCAGCCTATTCTCTTTTATTATATATAAATGTGCGATTTTCAAGAATTAAAGCACGATATACTTCCTAAATTCGACCCACATGGGCACTACCAGTCTACCACTAAGTTTGATAACAAACAATAATTGGAAGTGAATTTCAGGTGGGTAAAGGGAGCATTGTCTCCCAACCTCTATGAGGTTATGATAGTTACTTAGAACTTGATATAAAGCTAAATTTGTTGAACGTGGTGTGCTGTCCAAAGTTCCAACTAAGTTGAATTATAAATATACATCATCATAGTAACTGTAGGATTAGCTGCCGGTGCAATTTAGGTGTGCAATGCTTAACTTTAAGTAAGTCTAAATATGAACAATTTTGTGAACTTGGATCAAGCTTCCTCGTTCACTAATCAGTTGAATTTGGTTTCAATTATACTACTATTTGTTTATTCTTTGGTATATCTATACTTATACTTATATTTGCTATATTAAAAGCACGAATATTCTTAATAAAATGTTGTTCGTCTCTTTTGCCCTTTAAAAATAGAATTCACACTAGACAAAATAGTCATTTAATTATTATTCAAAGATTTAGGACTTTAAAACCTACTAAAACTTTGTTTAGTAAAGTTTTCCTTACTTGAACTATGTAGGAAATTCTAACTTTTTATGATTTCAAAATTAATTAAATTTATACCTTTTATAGATTCTTTTCTAAAATCGATTAAAATTGTACCTTTTATAAAAAGAATTCCAAAGCTGAAAAAGATTAATTACATGTAGTTCTTGCAATCTCGATTATTGCGTCATGTGTATTACTATTACCTAAAGACTAAAGACTTGGAACCTTGAGTTGACCAAAACAATAAAGAGATTGGGTAAAAAAACTTAGTTGGCATACAAAAAATGCAAATGTCTATGAGCGGGTAGACAATTACATAGGACCAAATATATAGTAGAATTACTTTAAATACTTTTTCCAACAGAATTATTATAATTTTTTTTTCAAAGTTGGAATTATTTTAATCTCTCGACCTTTGGCGTATGGTATTTCAAAACATATTTCAGTACATTATGTAACATAACTATATAGTAGTAACTTTCATGTTACTTAATTTATGATTTTGCAATCACCAACAATTTTTTTGAATTAAATCTTTTCTTATTTGAATTATGGATAAAGTCTTTTTAAATTTTATATTGTCACTTATCAAAATTTTTTTGAGAAGTTGTTGAGGCCACCTCTTCGTTCTTAAATCTATAAAAGAAATTTAAACATCATAGATACTCATATAATACTTAATTGCTATGACAAGAACTTAAAAAATGAAGAATAAAACTAAAAATATGAAATAAAACTAATTTGATAAAATTAAGTTGTGGGACAAAGTGAGACGAACAACCACCGGAATGATCCAAAGTCCTTAACATGATCAACAGTAATTTCTTTTTTCTTTTGTTAAATATTATTTTATAACTCAATCACATATTTTGAATATTATTTAATAATTTTAAATAGTTTATTTATTCTTTAAAAATAGATTTCATATTAGATAAATTAATATTTAATTATATATTTAGGACTACTAAAAATAAGGAAGCTTTTATTTCATAAATCATTTCCTTATTTGAATGGTGTAAATTAACTATAATTCAATTATAAATATAAATTATATAAAAATTAAAAATATAGTTCAGTTAAAATATCAGGACTTTTGGTCAGTATATTTAATCATTGGGTAGAAAGGCAGTAATTTTGTGTGGTTCAAAAGCGTTTGTTTCTTAGTCTGTCTCTCTTCCTATATTCTTCATGTTAAAAGTGGTAAGAAAAATTCTTATTTCCAATTTTTTTATATTTATTTTATTTTATTAGAATAAATTAAATCATTTTTAGATTAAATGATATAGCAATAAACTTAATGCAAATATATGAAATATACAACATATCGATTAGTGTATTGTCTAACTAATTATGAATTTGACCCTTTTATTTATAATTATGCAGAAAATAATAAATATTCTACTTGAGTTAAAAAATACATCTATAATTAAAAGACACTTCCTTTGAAGTAGTTGTCTTAATTTACTAAAACCTTACTTCATCAATTCGAGTAAATTTTCTTGCACTAGCCAAATTTTTAGTAATTTTCTTTGTATATAGTCTCGATTCATATTTTAAAAAAATATTTTTTAATATTCTAAATATATTATTTTTAAATATGATATTTTTACAAAATATATTTTCATCGATATGCGGTACACGTCAGTGGGGGATCCAGGGTTTGAAGTTAATGGGTGCTCTAGCGTAAATCTACACCAGTCACAAAATTATAATCGAGGTATATTCTAGATTAATTTGGTCTAGTTAATTCAATTTTCTATTCATAATCATCAAATCGAAATAAGCTTAATTCATTTTTTTTTTACCAGGTAAATATTCTGTATACACCATCAAAATAGGGAAAGGAAATTAGTAAAGCTTTTAGATATTTTAACACGTCAAAATTGGGTCTAAGATATGAAATATGATACTCTCCTGTTTACATAGATAGTAATACTTTGCTAAATTTATATAATATTCAAATTCACGTTAATGTTTCATATCTCCGTTTATTATCTTCAACTATTAGCTTTCTAAGTTTTTAATGAAAGCTTAAAGTAAAGTAATTGGAGTGTGTTTTTTTCTTTAAAGAAATAATAGGTTTTAAAAATTTCAATATTTAATTGCAAACCTACTGTTAGACCAGTTTTATCATAAGTTGGATAATAATTAATTAAGTTTTGTTCTTATTCATGTGTAAACTTAACTTGTTAAGTGGCATAAAAAAGAGAGAAAAATAAAGAGCAAGGAATGAGAATTGAGATGAATGGGGCGATAAAAAGGGAAAGAAAGTGTAACGTGGAAGATAAATCTATAGGCTACAAAAAGAAAAGAAAATTGAAGGAAAAAAAAGCGTTGCACGCACATATGAAATTAATGATACTGCTCACAACTGGAATCAAGCCCTTGACCTTGAAGGAAAAAAGTGCCTGCGGGACCAAAGCACCCAACACTCACTCTGGTGGATGGATGCTCATATATTCTTTATGTTAAATTGGTAAAGAATTTCTACATAATTACCCAAGTTTCAACTAAAGTTGGTGGGTGCTTAAGCACCCAAGCGATGCACGTACATCTGCCACTAGTACACGTGTAACGTGCGTACTCTAAGACTAGTAATATAAAAAGTCGATTTACAAGAAAGAGCAACTTCTGGATCGTGATAGGATAATAACCGAGTCGCGAGGTCTATCATGGGCGGCTTTCCAGCCATGCCCCATTGACCCCTTGGACGCGCCTCGTGGAGTCCTGGCAAGCCTTCCAACACCCAGCGTCACGGTCTGCCCCGTGGTCTCGGCAGCTCCAAGTGACAAGCGCGCAGGTGTCTCTGTCGCCCCACTGATAATCAGCGCCAGCGCCAAGCCACAGGCAGATGCCCACAACGCCGCGCGCGGATCCTGATGCTAATAACAAAGTTGCTGCAAACGGACTTGTTTCTACCTTGTAGAAGACTAAGTCCTTTTCATTGTAAATATAGAGTAGATTTACTTTATTTCTTTTAATATGCATTTACAGCTTTCATAGGTCAACTCATGTAACTTTGGTTTATTTTTTTTAAGTATTATTAGGGGGGATCAAGCATTCAAAACTTTCTAGCAAGCAAACACTTCTCTGTACTGGTGTCTCTCCCCCTCGACACCGCGTAGCTTTTCTGTAATAGCTTTCATTCTTTCTCAATTCTCTCTTCTGTTCTCAGCTGCTTACGATACTGATTTTCCCGTACGGCACTGACAATCTAGTCTAGCGTACGGAGGGGACCTCAGTTGGCGGACAGCAATCGTACTGACATCGATTGCTTAGCCTTACGTTGCCCTTCCAAAGAACCTTAGGAAGGCACCGCGTAATAGTTGATATTAGAGCCTAGGCTCGACATCGGATGAGGGATAACATTGCAATCACCACCATTTCTGACCATGGTGAATCATGGGGATCGCATCGCAACCCTTGAGGAGACGGTTGACGCATTACGGCCCATCGTGAAAACTGTGCCTGACCTAAAGGCTAGCCTAGTGCAAAGGTTGGACGACTTGGATCGCAGGATGCACCAGGCCGAAGTTGACATAGAAAACATCATCCGCGACTCTGAAGGAGACCGGCAAACGGCAACCACAGAGGCAGCCAAAATTTTTGGGAAATTTGAGGGCCTCCAGCAGGAGCGTGCCGAAGATTTAGCCCACAAGGCACAGGAGGCTGACAGGGTGACTGCCATGCAATAAACTATAGACAACTTGACAGGCCAGCTCAACGTTGTCAATTCTGCTTTATAAGGCCTGCTTCGAGGAAGCGGGAACCAAACCGGGGGTGCTATGAACTTCGCCCCCATGACACAGAAACTAAAAATTCCCGAGTCAAAGCCCTACAGTGGTGCTCGGAATGCCAAAGAAGTGGAAAACTTCATCTTCGATATCGAACAATACTTCGATGCCGCGAGAGGCCTAGAAGAAGCTAAAAAGGTGGCAACTGCTGCCATGTATCTTCAGGGTGATGCTAAACTCTAGTGGCGGGTGAAATACGAAGCCATCAGGGCCGGTGAAGATACTCTCGACATATAGGCGGAACTAAAGGCCGTTATACGCCTGCAGTTCTTCCCCGAAAATGTTGAGTATAATGCAAGGAGGAAGTTACGGGAGCTCCGTCAGATCAAATCAGTGCGGGACTACGTGCGATAATTCTCTGCGCTCATGCTGAGCATACACGACATGGGGGACAAAGACAAACTCTTCACTTTCTTGGAAGGGTTGAAACCCTATGCTCGTATGGAACTCCAAAGACAAAGGGTAGACACGTTACCTAAGGCGATCCAAGCAGCGGAATGCCTTGGGGATTATCAAGTGGAAGCTCGGAAAGATAGGCCTCAACAGCCTGTCAAAGGAGGATACAAAGGGGGCCATCCGAGTACTGGTGGCCTAAGCAGAAGTGGGGGAGATAGGAGTGAAACCAAATCTAAGGCTCCCTCCTCAGGCAGTACTAGCACTGCATCTAACAATAACAATCGGGGAAGGAAACCCCCTTCAGGATGCAGTCATTGTAGCGGACTACATTAGAAAAATGAGTGCCCACATGCATAGATGAATGCCCATCTAGCTATTGATGATGGGACGGATGACGAATCTGATGATGCGGACCAAACCGAACCGGTAGGTTCCTTCAATGCAATTTTTGGCTCTTTTTCTGAAGCCTTAGCGGGGACCAGTGCTGGTATCCGTAAGAAGAATGACCCCTGCCCAATCAACAAGAAAAGGAAAGAGAAGGCGGATGAGAGGACCCCTCCTAAACAAGAGAGGACCTTAATGTTCGTCGAGATGAAGTTAAATGGAAAACCCAATTGGGCGATGATAGATACGGGTGCGACCCACAACTATTTAGCCTCGACTCAGGTGGAGCGCCTTGGCCTAGTTGTAGGAAAGGGCAGAGGTCGTGTCAAGGCTATCAACTCACCTCCTCAACCAGTTGGTGGAATAGCCAGAGAAGTACCGGTGAAACTTGGCCCCTATGAAGGAAAATTCAACCTGCGGGTGGTGGTCATAGACGACTTCGAATTGATAGTGGGGTTGGAATTCCTAAGGCAAACCAACACCATGCCTGTACCGTATGCATACATCTACTGATGATGGAAACAAATGGGGCCAAGCCCTGAACCATCCCATGCATGCCCATGAAGATGGCCGCTGAAAACATCTCGGCCTTGCAGTTGAAGAAGGGGGTCAAAAGACATGAACCAACGTTCTTGGCTACCCTATGCATTGAAGATATAGAACGATCCTCGGGTCCTCTTCCTGCATCCGTGAAGGAGCTGTTACTGGAATTTGAAGACGTCATGCCACAAGACATGCCAAAGCGACTCCCGCTGAGGCGCACTGTGGACCATGAGATTGAGTTGGTGCCGGGTGCGAAGCCACCTGCCCGGGCGCCGTACATAATGTCACAACCCGAACTCACCTAGCTTCGTAGACAATTGACGGAAATGCTAGACACAGGGATCATCGTACCCTCCAAGTACCCATACGGGTCCCCTGTGCTATTTCAAAAGAAACACAATGGGAGTTTACGACTATGTGTGGATTACTGGGCTCTAAATAAAATCACTGTGAAGAACAAGTATCCTATTCCGCTCATGGCAGACTTGTTCGACAGATTGGGTGGTGCGACGATGTTCACCAAAATAGACCTGAAGACAGGTTATTAGCAAGTTCGGATCGCAGAGGGCGATGAACACAAGACGACGTGCGTGACAAGATATGGGTCATACGACTTCTTGGTGATGCCATTCGGCTTGACTAATGCCCAGCCACATTTTGCACCCTGATGAACCAAGTATTTCGGGAATACATTGACGAATTCGTGGTGGTCTACTTGGATGACATTGTCGTATATAGCTAGTCACTGGAGGAACATCTGGAGCACTTGCGGAAGGTCCTAACACGATTGCGGGAGCACGAAATATATGCGAAGCTGTCCAAATGCTCCTTTGCTCAAAAACAGATCGACTTCCTCGGGCATGTCATTGAGGAAGGGCGGATCAAGATGGACCAACAGAAGATACAGGCTATCACAGATTGGTTGCCGCCTAAGGATGTCCACGCATTGAGGGCGTTCCTTGGCCTATGCAACTTCTATCGCCGTTTTGTGAAGAATTACTCCCTCATCGCAGTACCAGTGACAGAACTTCTCAAGAAGGTCACGCCTTGGGATTGGGGACCCAGGCGAGCGGAAGCCTTCAACGCATTGAAAGCGGCTATGTCTAGTAGCCCCGTCTTGGCCCTCCCTGATTTCGCCAAGCCATTCGAGGTACAAACGGATGCCTCTGACTACGCACTTGGTGGAGTTTTGCTACAAGAAGGGCATCCTGTAGCATACGAGAGCCGGAAGATGAAGGATGCAGAGCGGCGCTATGCCGCCCACGAGAAGGAATTATTGGCTGTCGTCCATTGCCTACGCCTTTGGAGGCATTATCTGCTGGGAACCCTGTTCGTGGTCAAGACAGACAACATAGCTGTTAGCCATTTCATGACTCAACCGAAGCTGAATGGTCGACAGGCCAGGTGGCAGGAACTCCTAGCGGAATTTCACTTCAACCTGGAGTACCGCAGTGGGAAGACTAATCATGTTGCT